>JAOTJB010114116.1:0-19768 GCA_027123815.1 Erythroxylum minutifolium | reverse complement strand
ACGGGCATCAACGTGCAAGGCCTTCCTTTTAGGCATTTACACTCTCTAATCTTTCCCTATTTAATAACAACCTTAAATAGGATCTATGGTCTACGACTTTCTAATGCACAAGATCCTCATAAAGAGGCAAATGCAGAGCATACTTATCTTTTTGTATGACTAGGACTACATTACTCAAGAATCAAGCTTTTAGGAAAGAGAGAACTTAGAAAGAAGCCATAGGAAGAGAAACACACAATATGATGACCATGCCTGAACCTACCGAGGTTGAACTGAATATCAGTGAAGCTGAATCCATAAGAACTAAATCTATTATAACCTCACCATCGGCAGTATCAGTACCACCATTAACCGAACCATAGTCAATCTTTGTTTATCTTTGATCTCTTATGGCGAGAAGAGTCATTCTCAATTCACTGATGTAAACAATGTCACGTTTCTTGGTGATGTACTCTCATGTGCCTTCTGATTAGGGGTAGCCTAAATGGTATCAGATCCATAAGTGTTACTGATCATGACTAAAACATTCCTATTGAGAGAAAGTAAGGAGAGTTCTTGAGCCATGAATACCTTACTAAGTGACCCTGTTCATCTTTCTTCAACCTTTTCTATTACAAATCTTCCTTCTTATATTAAATGTACTCTTTCCAATAAAATTGAAAACCTTATAGAAATTACCCATCTTCCTACAAAAAGTTTTATTTATGATACTTTATTACCTTTACTCAATCCCTTCAATATATATTCTTGTGAATGTTCTTAGACAAGAAGTATAAGAACTATTATGTCCACCCATCGTCTAAAAGTTAAAGAAATCATTCAAAGTTCCTGTTTGGAATAGTGTGGTCTAAAAGCTACTGTCACAGAATAATATATGAAGTTAAAATTCTAAAGGAGCTCATCTCTCTTTTGAGAGAACATAACCATACACTAGAGCTATTCACCTTGTTCTCACCCTCTATTGAAGACAAGGCATTTTGGCTATAGCTAGGATCTCTTTTCTTAACACTGCCTACTCTATATACCAAAATGTCTTAATTGGTACTCTACTGACAACCCTCAATAATGGAAGTGTCATCCTCACTATTGCCCCTGATTTCAATATCAGGTTGGATGATCTTACTTTTTCTGAGCTACTTCAAGTCTAGATCCAAATTACTAGAGCAGAACAAGATCCCACATCCATTATGGCCACTCTACACCATCAGATGATCTACTGATTACAAAATCATGTCGTAGACCTCAATTTCCCCAATCCCACCTCAAATGCTTTATGCATGGAAACAGACAAAGCTTATGACCAGACTACCATTATTTAGATCCCAAAGCAACTACCACTTATAGAACTTTCAAAGTTGATGCCAAGTGAATAGATCACAAATTACCATAAAGTGTTCCATGCTCCTCATCAGCACTCTTTTCACACCACCACTCCTCCTATGCTTAAGACCTTAAAAGATGGAACTGTAAAATCTATATTCATTAAGCCCTATGAAGATCAACCTGGACCCTCAAATACATCTGGTCTTATTTTGATGCTTCAACCTGTGTTCTCACATACAAAAGGCAAATATAAACCCCCAATCTATTACTTCAAACCTGATGAGAACTAGTATACATTAGCTATCATCGTGGACATTTTTCTAGGATGTAGATTTATCCATATGCGAACCAGAGTGTAAAGTATGTCTAAATCGTGAATCAAACGGTGATGATGATGAGCTTTATGCTCGAAGAAGGAAGAAGAAAAATAGAAAACAATAGCAAAAAGAAATCCATCGTTATCATCCCTCCCAACAATTTTCCTATCATTAAGATGATCATGATCCTAATTCTAGACCTTGGATTGGAATTCAAAATCTAAGACCATGGCTAAAAACATTTGAGAATTACTCAGAGGTGTTGACAAGGAACATTTGTTCCATCAAAAGTCAATCTCTAAATATCCTCAGCCAGTGATTCCTCTTATTCCTACTCCAAATCCTATTCCTATATAATGGTCAAACCATATGAGGAAGATTTTCCTCCACTAGAGTGACACAATGATGATGATAATATGGTTATCTCTAACCCTTGTATTCGTGTTACAAGAATTACTTCTTATGGAATTATGATTTCAAATCCTATTGATGAAACTCTCAATTGGTAGATTGATAATGCTTTAGCCCAAAATAAAGTCCTTCAATGAATTGATTCTAAACTTGGTAGGCTAAAACACTCAACAATGAGTTGATACATTCTCCTCACAAGTCCAATCCTTGTATAAGTCCCTAAAAAGTCAAATGGTCCAACTAGATGCGGATCTTATACGATATGTTGACACTTAATAGTTTGGCCTTCATTTCACCATTAAAGTGTAAGAACTCAGAAAGGTGAAAGAAGGACTTTAAAAATGAAAGCTAATATGCAAAAAGAATAGTCCAAGACTTTTTTATGGAGCTTATCCTATGTCTTTTCTGGTTATCTAACCCATCTATTCTTCTCCAACATATCCTGAAACTATTGATTATGAGAAAGTATTTAAAATGAATGATCCTTTGATCAAACAACTTATCCACCATACCACCACTAAACCCAAATCGACCAAATCCTCAAAACCCAAACCTGACAATTACCATGACCATCATGTACTAAACCTGCTTAACCCATTGGTTCATGAACAAAACCCTTGCCAATCAAAAGTCCACCTTCTTCACCACTAAAATCTCAACCTGTAAAGTCCACTAGAAAAGACAAAGCTCCTCAAATAAAGTTCATAACAACTCTTGCACTAGCATTTGATCCTAAGATATTTGAAAAAGAATGCATAGTAACTCTTACACTAGCATTTATTCTTGAGATATCTAAAGAAAAATGCATGGCAACTCTTGCTCTAACATCTATTCCTGAGATATCTGAAGAAGAATGACCATTTGAGCATTCTAACATCTCTGAACAATCCTCTGAACTATCTAAGGTATCCGAATCATCTTCTGATGAGTTTGAGCTCTTTTTTGATCTATTTGAGGTAAACCAAATTATGATGATCATCCTAAACTTACTAAAGTTGAACCTGATATCAATGAAGTTGAATCCATAAGAGCTGGACCTTTCAGAACCTTACCACCGACAATAATATTACTACCACCAACTAGACCTACTTTAGGACCTTGGTTTACTTTTGATGATCTTTTACCTAAAAAATGGAGAGAGTGCCTCTATGAATTTAAAGCTTATATTGACTTGCAAATGACTCGATGAAATAATCCATTAAGGGATTTTTTTTTCTAAGTTTACTTCTCAGTTTACTGGAATATTACAAGAATGGTGGAAAAGTCTAGATGATTATTGATGACTTCAGTATATTGAAGTCACATCTGCTCGATTTCTTCTTAAAGTAATTCGCAAAGAATTCATTGGTGACTTTTAGCTTATCGACAAGCAAATTAGGTAGGAATAGTTTGAGATGAAATGTTGTTACCTGGATAGAAGGGATTTACAAAAACATTTTCAATGTATGGCAGAACATTATTATCTTCTTAATGGATTCAATGATGTCAATCTCTGTTATACATTCATTTCCTCTCTTCCAAAAGAATTTCAACCTGAACTACAAAGAACCATTGCTACACTTCGAAGAGATATGAGAGATGTATCTCTTGGAGAAATTTATCAACTTTCCTTTGCTTCACTTGAAAAACTATGTGATCAATAGATGCTTTTCAAGAACATGATTAAAGGTGGTCCTCTATTAAAGAAAGTGTGCAAAAAGCTTTATTTGATGATTACGTGTAAGGAGAAAAATAATGCGATTGTCACACAAAGAAGAAACATCGTCACAGAAAGTTCTCCTATAAGAAGTTCCATAACTCCTATATTTCTCATAAAGGAAACTATAAGTCCTTCAGAAAAAAAGAAATGACGACGATTTGTTAGATTCTTCAAATGAAGAAATCCTTAAGCAAATACTTGATTTTATTGAAGCAATTATGTCCATCTATGATGGTTATGGAAACATTGAAGGTCTCATTGAAGAACAATCCAGTGAAGATGAGGATACCAAATTTGTTATTCCTCTTGATTCTTCTGATGACGAGTCTGAATCATTTGATATGTCAATTTCTGAAGATACTAACAATGACATGTTACACATGCTACAACAAAAGTGTTTAAAGGTAGATTTTAGACCCCTCACAATTCCTCGATCTTATGTCGATATCCAGTTACTACAACAAGACAAATATAATAGGCCTATTAAGGCTATTAGGTATATGGACAATGGATCATGCAGAAACATTCTGAAGCCCAACATTTAACCTCATGAAGCATGGAGTTCACATGATGAGTATTTCACTTTTGCTGATGGGAATTCTTTTAAGATTGATCTTATTACAAAAAGGAATATAAGGACCCATTCCTTCTCTAACTGTGTGGTTTGGACCAAAGTCCTTAGAAACCATTTACCTGGCCCAGATCTTCTGAATGGTATGGATGTCTATTGTAAGGCATCTCCACTCTAAATCCTCCCTACAGGGATTAGATGTTGAACCAATTTTAGTTTTTACACTGATATCAAAAATGTGTTTAAACTCACATAAGTACCACCTCTGTATGAAGATCTATAAGATCAATTTCTATAACAATGTTCTGAGAACCATGCACAGTTCTCACATACTCATCCTTTATGGAAGAATTCTCACTTCTTTATCCATCTCCCATTCAAGAAGAATAAGGATATCAATCCTACAAAAGCTACTCATGTACGAATACTGATGATATAAAATTAGCCCAAGAAGAATGAACAATTCTCCTTTAACAAGGATTGATAGAGCCCGTAAATTTTGAATGGGCTTGTTAAGCTTTTTATGTCAATAAGATATCTGAACAAAAACGAGGGAAAAAGCGGTTAGTCATTGACTACAAACCTCTTTATGCTTTCTTACAAGATGATAAGTTTCCCTTGCAGAGATTAGTACACAAGTTATGTTCCTTAAGGAAGCTACAATTTTGGCTTCAAGAAAGATACAAGATAGCCTTTTGTATCCATAATGACCAATGTCGACATTGATGCTGTTTGGACTCAAAGTAGCCCCTTTAATATTTCAACGGGCCATGACTAAAATCTATGAGCCCATTCTCTCATACACTTTGGTCTATATTGATGACATACTCTTATACTCCAAAACCCTTGAAGAACATCAGGCTTTATTCTAATCTTGGATTCAGGAAAGATACAAGATAGCCTTTTGTATCCATAATGACCAATGTCAATGGACAATGATGCCATTTGGACTCAAAGTAGCCCCTTTACTATTTCAACAGGCCATGACTAAAATCTATGAGCCCATTCTCTCATGCACCTTAGGCTACATTGATGACATACTCTTATACTCCAAAACCCTTGAAGAACCTCAAGCTTTACTCCAATCTTTCTTAAATCTTATAAAGCAACATAAGATTATGCTCTCAACAAAAAATAGCCATATTAGGACGATCCAAATTGAATTTTTGGGTATGAACTTCCACGATGGAATTTATTAGCCTGGTCCATATATCGCCAATGAACTATTGCACTTTCCTGATGAAAATATTAACACCAAATAGATTCAACAATTCCTTGGAATTGTCAACTTTATTAGAGATTTCATCCCTCATATGGATGATTATACATCATACTTATCAAAATTGTTGAAGAAGAATCCTCCACCATAGGGAAAAGATCAAACCACATCCATACTACATTTAAAGAAAGCCTGTCAAAATCCAACTGTTTTAAAGATTTCTGCCAAAGGCTACATTTTGCGAATAGATGCTAGTGATCACTATTGGGATGTCGTTTTGATTGAAGAGATTGATGACAAATGGCACTATTATGGCCATACCAGTGGATAGTTGAAAGAACTATCAAGTAAGCTACAAAGAGATTTTGGTGGTGAAAAAAAGAAACGAAAAGTTCAATTTCCATCTCAGCCCTTATCAGTTTGTGATAGAAATGGACAACACAACTTTTCCTAAGATTCTTGAGCCTAAAAGGAAGACACTACCAAATAATCAATTGCTTCAATGGTAAGAATGGTTCTCATGCTATAAATTCATCATTTTCCATATCAAGGGACATCACAATATTCTTACCGACTTTCTTTCTCAACCCAAGAAACAAGTTCAGTTGATCTCTCTTCTTCTCTTCATAACAATACCTCTTCTCCTTCTAATTATGGAGTTTCGCCAGTATGCCAAGATTAAAAAACTCCTTTCCTCCTCTCTCTAAAAATACTCTAGGCTTTGCAACCCAGCAACAAGCTGCTCATATTGAAAGTTCTACACCTCCCAACAATGTTGAGCCCAGTGAGCCTGACCCATTTCCAGATGCTCAAAGTCTATGACCTCCAACTTGGTTCAATATAGAAATTGACAATTTTATTTAATCCATGGACAAATTTGATGACAATATAGATTTGAAAGAAGATTTCGACAATGAAAATGGTGGCCGACATTCTCTCTCTTCCCCTCTTTAAAGATTCCTTCTTATTGTGTAAAAGAATCTTTGGG
Organism: Erythroxylum minutifolium; assembly: GCA_027123815.1. Taxonomy (NCBI): domain Eukaryota; kingdom Viridiplantae; phylum Streptophyta; class Magnoliopsida; order Malpighiales; family Erythroxylaceae; genus Erythroxylum; species Erythroxylum minutifolium. The sequence continues at coordinate 13,240 of JAOTJB010114116.1, read as the reverse complement.
ACCCATTGTTTCCCAATCATTCTTCTTTTTACTATTTGCTTTTGTAAGTTAGCAAGCATTCTTGTACCTAGGGAATCTTTTCCTTAAAGATGTTTGTCTCTATCCCTTTGCTTGATCTATAAAAGCAAGGCTTCTCTTTTGTTGTAATCAAATTTGGGTAAGACTCGAAAGAAAAAAAATAAAAGTATTGTTTGTTTCTCATCCTATGACTTCTTTCTAAGTTCTCTCTTTCTTGAAAGCTTAATTCTTGAGTAATATAGTCCTGGTCATACAGAAAGACAAGTATGCTCTACACTTACCTCTTCATGAGGATCCTGTGTATAAAAATATTTTAGACTATAGATCCTATTTGAGGTCGTTGTTAAACGGGGAAAGATTGGAGAGTGTAAATTCTTAAAAAACAGGCTTTAAGAGTTTATGCCCGTTGAGGTGAAAACGCTTGTGTCTTGACTAACATACCTAGAATTTATATTATATTCAATCTTTGATACTCAATATTTTTCCCTGACTTCACCACTAAAGAACAAGAACTCAGAAGGTGAAAGAAGTACTTCAAAGAATGGAAGGTGATATGTAGAAAGAATAGTTCAAGACTATTTATGGAGCCTATCCCCATCTTTTCCAGTTATCCAACCCATTTATTCTTCACCAACATATCCAGAAGCTTTTGATTATGAGAAAGTTTTTAAAATGAATTATCCTTTAATCAAACATCATATCTACCCTACCACCACTAAACCCAAATTGACCAGATCCTCAAAACCCAAACTTCACAAGTCTTTTGAACCATCACCCTTCATATACTAAACCCATTGAACCCACAGGTTCATAGACAAAAGCTTTGCAATTGAAAACTCCACCTTCTTCACCACCAAAACCTCAACTTCACAATCCATTGGAAAGGAAAAAGCTCCTTAAACATAGTTCATAGTAACTCTTGAACTAGCATTTGTTCCTGAGATACCTGAAGAAGAGTGCCCATCTAAGCATTCTAACATCTCTCCTCAAACAGTGTTCATAAAGTTGCTACAAATAACCTGAAAGAAAAATATTAAATATATCTCAATTTTTATTTTGTAACACCAGATATCATGACCTATAGAAAAAGTATACATATGTATCTCAATTAATGACATAATTGAATTATATTGAACTATTACGTCCTTAGAAAATTCAATACTTATAGTTTTGGCCTAAAAATATATACAAACACTAAGAATAATCTGATGTATTATTGAAACTTTGAAAAATATATGACAAGAAGTTATTTTTATGATATTGTAAAAGTTAAAAATTAAAAAACTATGAAATAAAAAGTCCAAAAGTCTTTAAATTTTATAAGACACCTTAAAAATATAATTTGAATATGATAAACGTTGTTAAATTTTATCATTAATAGTATTGCATTACTATTATATCTTTTTCATAAGTTTTGATATATGATGTCATAAAATAAAATTAAAATATATTTAATAAATTATTATAAGGTCGTAATATTCAAAACTACTTACTATAAGACTTATAGTGCTACAATTAAACCCATAAATTATAACCAATAAAATATTAAAGGATATCGTATTCAATACTTCAACTAATTTTGTTTTTTAAAATTGTAAAAATATCTTTAAAATGATTTTCAAATACAAAACAATTTATAGAAATATAAAACATGTTTCCAAATATTTTCTATATTTTTAAATAGAAAAATAATTTTGAAGACCAAATTATAATATTTTTATAAAAAAATTTTAAATAATCTTTGAAATTAAATTCAATCTTAACATTTTTTTTATGTCAAACATTTTATTATTATATCACTTAATACAAGGCAAATTGTATAAGGTATCAATTTTTTTTACTTTATTGGAGTTTAATTACGTTTCTTGGTATATGTAAGGCCAGTCCTAAGTAAGGGTAAGAAGGGTCCTCGCTTATGACCCAGGCTCGTTAGGGACTATTAATTACAAGTTATTTTACAATAAAGAAATTTTCCATTTGAGCGAAATAGGTATGGAAAGAGATGTCGAAGCAAACATCAATCTCAATTTGGTAATAAAAATAACTTGGTTTGTCAACATACGTACAAAATTTTCTTTTTAGGAAGTAAAATAGCAGTACAAGGAGACATTTTGAAATGAAATTGCTCCTGCTAAATGCCAAGAACTTCGCGTTAGCCTTGCATCCATCAATGTCATTCCCATCCAGGTAAGAAATGCATCTCATTCTTTCTATCAAGTCTTATTTTTTTATTTTTTACTTTGAATTTTAGATTTCCTCAATAGCTCTTTTGATATAGATACCAGATAAAATTTTGAAATTTAATTATGAGTATGATAGCTTTTTCAATTCGAGTTCAACGTTCTATTTTTGAATTGAAACTCAGATTAAACTCTGAGTATAATTTATATCTCTTTCATTTCATATTTGAATTGTAGTTTATATAGATAAATTGAAAATTTTCAATTTGATTATAGATAATATTTGTCAATTGTAATTCTAGGTATAATTTCAATTCGAATTGAAGTTTATAAAAGTAATTTATCTCTCTTTCATTTCTCATATATCACAGTTGATAGTTTTTATCCCTTATTTTCTTTTTCAATTACAATTTACCTATCTTTCATTTATTATGTCAATATTAGCTTTTTCTTATTTATGGGTGGTTGATATTGTGTGTCTAAATTTAATTTTGTAAATTATTGATGAAATATGGTTTCAATGTTTCTATACTGTGGATAATGTTTTAATCTCTATTCTCTTTGGTGAAAAGTATATTACTATTAGTTTTCGATATTTTAAAAATAAAATATGAATTTTTTATGATAGCTTTTATCAGAAAAGTTTGTTTTTTTTATTTTAATATAGGATATTAAATTTAGCTCTTTGTTTTTTTCTTTGCTCCAGATATATTATGTCGTTGATATATTTCTGTGATAAATGGTCAAAATATTGTTGTTTTGTTGTATATACCTGCTTTTTCTAGTTCCATACATATGTTGTTGTTCTTTTTCTAGTTTAATTGCATTATAATTATTTTATATGTTGTTGCTTAAAAAGATTTTGTCTATAAATGAAAAAGAAAACAAGTAGAATAGTTAATAAAATCCTAAAAAAGGAGTTATTGGTAAATTTATTAAAATAGTGAGCTCCTCTAGTGAGAATTTGGACAAATTAGGTATAGGTAGTTTTAAACAACCTAACAAAAATTTAAGTGATGAGATTCATATTCATGAGAATATTAACTATTTGATTAAGCATGATCGTGTATCAAATGCATCAAATTTAGAAAATTTAAGGGTAGATAAGCAACCAATCCCTCTATTGAATATTTATGATCCTAAAATTTGGGATAATCTTGACAATAAAATAAGGAATGTTTTAATTTAAAAATACCTATGAATGAATTAAATCTTATGTTTTCTTTAGATAATAAATATTTGCATATTGTTGATTCATTGAGACCACCCTTCCTTTTACATTGTCCTGGACCAATAAAATTGTAGGAATGGCCCTGGGTACATTGGAAATAAATGGTTAGGATATTAGTAAATATATAAAAGAAAATATTTATATAGTTATTTTTTTAAAATTTTTCATATGAAACCCCTAAAACACACATAAATTCGATTTGGGGTGCATAAGGTATTGCAACCACACATATATCTCGAAAAAAAGTGTGAAGATTTTATTTAGTAGTATTTTAAGTTAAAGTTAAATAATGGTCATATCAGCTAGTCAATCTTCATATTTATGAGTTGCCCTATATCAATGTTGTTAATATCATCTAGTAGTGTTACCATATTGGTTCTGGCATAGTACAATATTGGTATCGGTCAACAACAAATACTATTTTAGGTAATTTTTGAAATTACAAAATAGTCCTTTAATATATTATGCTATAAAAGTTTTAATTTTACATTAACCTTATCTCCAAAAATCATAATAATAAAAATTTGAAATAACAAGTATCATTTTTTATTCTATTAATATTACTTTTCGCATATTTCACATATGAACAATAACCATAATTAATATAAGAAAAAATCATTTAATCATCATATATATAAACTAAGATTAATTAAAATGCTTAAAATGTTACAATTTACATCATATAATAAAGAATAATTATATCAAAACATCATATAGTAATAATAATAATAAAGGTCCATAAATATTTAAGTATTACAATAAGAGTTCATGTCAAGCAATACAACCAAGTAAAAGCGAAACCTAAAATTTAAACACTTATAGTTAAAATTTTTATATTTATATTGCATATACAAAATTTAAAATATGAATAAAAAACAAGTAAAGTTAAAAGAAAATTGAAAAAAATGAATAACCTATAACTTCATCCAATCACATATTCGCTTAAATCACATTGACCTCAATTTTTATTTTGTACAAAACCCTCATCGCTGCGAGAAGTCTCATTATCACCATTAGTCAAATTCATTGCATCAAATGACATGTCAATACTTTCTCATTCAAGATTATCTTCGAATTCATTTTCATTTATCAAATTTGGTTCCTAAAAAATCCAATCTGCTAAAAGATCAATATCGTTAGGGTAAATTAGACCTACAGAACTACTTGTTTTATTAAGAGTTCTAGCAAACAAATAAAATTAAATTATTAATTAATCATGAGAAATTATATTCAACATTATAATGATAATAACATATCTTTTTCGAAGCTTTAAGTTGCATCGAACAAAACAATCAACTTGTTCAATTTTTGTGTTCTACTATATTCCTTTTATTGGAATAGATGAATTCAAATATACTATAATTCATTTCATACCATGTTACAATCACACATTGACTCATAATTAAAATTACAAACCTTTTCAATTATGGAACATCACTTTCGAAATAGCCCCACCAAACAACTGTAAGGCAACAAAAGTAACCTTATAAACAAAATAAAGAGATGAATAATTTCTAATAAGTAACAAAAGTGAAGAAGTATATACTTAAAAATAAAGTGATGAATAATTTCTAACAAGTAACAAAAGTGAAGAAGTATATACTTAAATTAAGTTTATCTCTTTGAAGAATTGCAATTTGCATCTCAAAATCACCATAAACATCTTTGTAAACCTTCATTTGTGAGCATAGGAGATCTTGCATAATCTCGTGTGTAATAATTGTTGTAATATTTAATCAAATTCCTCTACTAACTTCAACTTTCTTCTTAAAACTTGGTTTAAAATAGGCATTAGGATTCAAAATGCCCTAACTGCAAACAAGGAGGAGTAAAGTTGTCTTTCTCATCTTTCATTAATGGCTGCAAGATAAGGTATATATATAAAGAAGGTCTATTTTTTAAACTCACCTTGATCGTTTCCTTCTCCTTCTCTATGACATTAAAAAAACCCATTGTTGTCTTCTTATTGATATTAGTTAGACTAAGTACTCTCACCAAAAGCTCACAAACTTGGATGAAAAATCAAAATTGGACTGAAATTTATGATCTTTATGTATCATTCTGGAAACCTCCAATGTAACATCAAGCGTAGTATGCTAGAATGTAAATCACTTATCACTTATAGACATTTGGCTTATCTCTTTCTTTACTAGAGTAAAGTATTAAAGTGATAAAAATTATTCGTAAATCTTATAATAACACAACGACACAAATTCCTACAATTAATGAATCTTTTCTCACCAAATTTAGGACCCATGCATGATTATAGATAAACTTGGTCACTTTTCTTGCCTTTTACGTAATTTCATAAATGATATGAACGTATCTAGCATTTCTTATATTTTCCAACATCAATCAATACAATTTACAACATAAGGAGTTTAATAGAAAGAATTATACCTATTTTAAAACCTTTTTTCAACTACTTTATAAGCAGAATCATTGTCAGTGTTGAAATGTACAATGTTTTTGAACCTAATTTCATTCACAAATTTATCAAATATCTAAAGCAAAGTATCATCATTTCTAATAAGGCCAAATGTATCAATAGACTTCAAAAACATCATCCCTTTAGCAAAATAGCCAAAAAATTGGTAATATGTTCATGTCTTCTATTTGTCCATCTATCACACATGATTAAAAATCGATAAGTTTCTCAGGTCATTCTTCTTTCATCGAAATAACTCTTTATCTTATAACCAAGCTTTCTTAGAATATTACCTTTGTAGTCATCAGTTAAAGGAGCATTATATCCTGGATTGTAAGAAGCAATAACACCCATTATTAGCTGTTAATAGTAAGATTGAGTATATTGAATGATATTCCTACATTAAACCACCATCTAGCCATTGTCATTTTCATATTATGAGTTGATTTTTTAGATGGTAAGGCAATACAGATTGAAAGTTGAACTTTAGGAGTTGTTTATGGTGCAAAAACTTGGACACCATTCTTCTTCTCTTCCTTGCATGAATTGCAATAATCCCTTCTTATTGATTAATAATACCACCTTTAACGTCTCTAGTATCATCCTGAACACCGTAAAAAGAGCTTCCACTACTAATTTTACAATTTAGTCTTTCTCTTTTTTTCTTCTCATATTGATTCTCTTTAAACAAATTTTTCATTTTCCATTTCACATCATAGTTGACTTTCTTACAAGGCTCCATATCACCTTTGACCCTAGCTAAATGCTTCTTCAATCTGGTGATTCCCCCCACCTATTAAATTCTTATTATAGTATAAACAAATCGCACGATTCTTTATTATAGGAACCAATCTAACATAAGCCCAAGCTAGATCATTGAATATTCTAAAGCGATCGATTTTTTAGGAGTACTTGAACTTCCTTCCATTTATTTGTACAAATAAATGAAGATACGTCAAAATTAAATCAATAACTTTATGTAAAATAATATGAAGAAATATGCAATAACAAAGATATGCACGTTAACTTCATTGACAATTTGAGGCTTAAGCACACTTTATCCAAGAAATTCTCATGCTTCTTAATCTAAGTATCATAGAGCTGTATACATTAGTTATGATGTTTCTTAACCTAAACATCAAAAAATTCATAGATTGTTGTACTTTCATAACTATAACTCATTTTGTATAATTAAATAATTCGACCATAAAATCACAACTACAACTTATTTTGTGTGATTACACAATTCAACCTTAAAGCCATAACTATAACCCATTTGGTATGATTACATAATTTAACCATAAAGTTACAATTATAGCCCATTTTACATGATTACATAATTCAAACATAAACTCAATGCTATAACCCATTTTGTATAATTACATAATACGATCATAAAGTCATGACTATAACCCAATTTACGTGATTACAATTTAACCATAAACTCATAACTATAATTCATTTTGTATGTAACATAATTAAACTAAAAACTCACAATTAGAACCAATTTTGTGTAATTACATAATTAGACCAAAAACTCACAACTATAACTCATTTTGTATGATTACATAATTTAACCATAAAAATAACTATAACCCATTTTTTGTGATTACATAATTTAACCATGAACTCTTAATTATAACCTATTTTTTGTAATCACATAATTCAACCATAAACAAACCCACTTTGTATGATTACACAATTCAATTTATAATATATAACCTATTTTTTGACAACAAATTTGTGAAAATATATAAACCAATTTGTGCATAAAATAAACAATCTAAAACATTCAAATAACTAAACATTAATATCATTATTTTTGCCTTCTTCAATGTGATATTTTCACTAATTTTAATCTTTAATTCACTAATTCTTCACTGTGACTTTCATTTTCTATCAGTTTATCTCTAGAAATCTTTAATTCACTAGTTTCAATCAACATTGTTAAAGTTGAATATACAATGACACAGATAATGAAACAATACAATCTTTCATTAATTCATTCAATATTAATCAAATCCAATAAACACATACAACATAATATTTCACAATATTACTCAAATCTCAAAAACACAGAACACAAAATTTCATTCAGCATCAATAGTGTTATTTCATTCAATATAGATAGTGAAAGGCTGTGATAATGAGATGGGATGTACGAAGGACAAAGGCAAATCTAAGGATTGCAATTATAATAAAGTTTGTATTCCATCTTATGAACACATTCATATTTCCACTTGTCAAATCTAAGGATGGCAATGGGCCAGTTGGGCCCGAGGTGGGCCTTATTTTCTTAAAAAAATTTCAAGACGACATTGTTTTGTAATTGTCCGTCCAGTCGGGCTGAGCTCGAATTGCTTTTGTCTTTGATAGCTCTGTTCTCCAGTAAAAATTAGTAAAGACTTGTCAAAAATTGCCAGTTGGATTAGTCAAACCAAGAAAGGAATGGAAGTCTTTGGGCATTGCTTAAGCTAAGTCAAGCTTGGATCGAGTTAAGTAAAGACTAGTTACTTAGCAAGAAAATGGATGCGCATTAGCGAACGACTTTCTTAAATTCCATATGTTGCTTATTCCTTAGCTGGGCACGTTTTACATCTATATGGATTGGGCCTTGCCTATTGACTTTGGGCTGGGCAGTTTGGATTAGGTTGGGCCCAGGCCCAACTACCGAGCCTATTCAGATCCTTCATGAATTAGTCCTCCATTAGATGCTAGGTCATTATTACTTACAAGGTTTTAACAAAGTACCATTTTTATCTTTTTGACAAAATTTTCTTCTTGCCATGACTACTGATTTATTTCTCAGTTCGATGCAATCCCCTAACACCACACTATAGATAATAGAAATCTAAAAATAACGCCATACATATTATCATTATATATGTACTTGTGAGTAAGAAGGTATCATGAGCCACCATCTAAATCAATGATCGAATTCGTTATGGCTTTAAATAAATCTAACATCATCTGAAGTCTATAAACACATATTGTTGATTAAAATGCTTCAAAATACTACTTAGTTAATTCCTAATTTTTCAGTTAGTAGATGAATTATTACCTAAGTACTACTAGTAATGTGTTGATGGAGTAGTTGAATCAGTCAAACAAGCATGTTAGTTTGTGAAATTTTTTTAGTTAGAAATAAAGATGTTAGTGGGCCATGTTACCTACTTTCCTTTTGTTTGCTTGTTTTTAGCTCTTGTTGCACTATAAGCCTATATAACTAGGGCTTGAATGTTGTTTAATATGTGATTGCAATCAACTATTTATTGCTTTCCAAAAATTGTGGTGGTATCATATCTCAAAACAGGTTTTACAGGCTTATGAGTATAAAGTGAATCTTTTTTATGATTGTTCAACCTTTTGTGTAATGGCATCAAATAATTTTTCTGTTCCTATCCCTATTTTCAATGGAGAAAATTATCACTCATAGGCCATCAAAATGAAATCCTAATTAAAATCATTGAGTTTGTAGGAGGTTGTTGAGAGTGATTTCAATCCTATCCCCCTTTTGAAAGATCCCACACTAAATCAAATAAAAAGGCATAATGAAGAAGTGCAAGGAAACTAAAATCTCTCTTGTATACATTTTGCCATATTGGAGGGTAGTTTTACAATTACAATGGCTTGTGAATCACCTAAAGAAGCATGGGAGAAGCTTAAGGAATAGTTTAAAGGCAATAATCAAACAAGATTGATGCAAATTTTAAATCTTAAAAGAGAATTTGAGATGTTAAAGATGAAGAAATGTGAAGTTGTCAAGGAATATGGAAGCAAGCACATATCCATTTTCAATCAAATCAAATTAGTTAGTGAGGAATTTCCTAGTCTACGAGTAGTAAACAAGCTTCTTGTGACTCTTCTCAAAAGGTATGAGTCAAAATGTCCTTATGTAAGGATTTTAAAGATCTATCAAAAATAACATTTGCAGAGTTACTTAACACTCTTCAAGTTGTGGACCAAACAAGATCGATAAAGGATGATAGAATTGAAGAAAAAGTTTATGAAGCTTATTTAGCCAAGAATTCATCCTCAAAAGAAAAGGTCAATGTTCCTTAATGTAGCAATTGTGAAAAGCTTGGGCATGAAGAGAAATTTTGTTGGTATAAGAGAAAGCCTTAATGTTACAAGTGCAAGATATTTGGTCATTTACAAAATAATTGCAAATTTAAAAATAAAGAATAAACAAATATAGTTCAAGTGACAAAAGAAGAAAATCTTTTTTAGAGTAATTGGTGAGATATGCAATATGGAGGAGAGATGTGCTTTAAAAATTGAAGGTTAGTGCTAAAGTGCATCAACAAATTTGGTTATGATAATGATAAGTGCATCAAATTGAAGAGAAGTACTTTACAAGTTATGGAGAGAAGTTCTCCACGAAATTTTAAGTAAGGGAGAGTGTTGATTAAAGCATTTCAAACTACTACATAGTTAGTTCACGATTTTTTGGTTATTAGATGAGTTGTTTCCTATTAATTGAAGTGTTTCAAACTACTACATAGTTAGTTCATGATTTTTTGATTATTAGATGAGTTATTTCCTAAGTACTAGCAATAATGTGTTAATGGAGTAGTTGATTGGTCAAATAAGCATATTAGTTATTAAAAATTTTCAGTTTGAAGTAGAGATGTTAGTAGGCATTTTTGCTTGTGTTTAGCTCTGGTTTGTTACACTGTAAGCCTATATAATTGGTCCTTTAACGTTGTTTAATATGTGAATGAAATTAGCATTTTATTGCTTTCCAACACGTATTTGACACAAAATCAACCATTCCCTCGATGGGCATTATGTCAAATTGATTACTAATCTTTGAGCAGATTTTTTCAGTTAACTATTTCCTCTAACAGCTATAACAAAGTTTGCTACCACTTTAGATTTGATCTCTAAAATTATAGTCATGGGTTTATCTAGCCTATCTCTTTTTCATAATCCAATTGTCTATCCAAAATGGTTATCAAAATTAAAAATATTTCTTATTATTTTAAAAAATTAAAAACAAATTAATACCTTTAAAAAGGATCAAGGTCTACTGTTGAAAATGATCGATAAATCAAGCCAGAAAGGTTCAGTGATCATACAAGAATAGTTAGCCAAGCCAAAACAAGGAAAACAAGAGCTAAACTAACAACAAATGAACTCTACTTGTTTGCAGAATAAAACAAAGACCAATTATAAAACACTAGAAATCAGACAAGCAGGAATGGTCAAAATTCAACATCTTCAGGTCTTCTATCTTATCTCCATTATTTTATTTAACTTTACTATTAGAATCTTTCTAATTCATTCACCCACTAGTAAAATAATTGTTCTTTTTACTGAGAGTCTCCAAACATGTTTTAGTTTATTTTCTTTCAAATGGCATAAACATTGCAATTAAATGTTATTTTGAATGCTGATAAATCTTCTTTTTTGGTCCTTTTTAAGTTGTATGTCCATTTTACTACTTCATCTTAGCTATTCTTATCCCATGAAAGATTGTAGGAGGCTTGAATTTTAGTTAGCAAGCTTAAAGAATACTAGAAATTAAAAAATAAGTAGTTTCATAAGGTTGATTACATAAAGAGAGTTAAGAGTTTTTAGTCAAACTATATTTAAGTTTGTCCTTAATTCTTAATCTTCTTTTGACAACAAGCCCAATGATAAATTTAACTTTTAGTAGATTTTTGGAGCCTCACACCAACCTAAACTATGGAACCTCAAGATGACGTACTATAAGAGCATTTATGTATGATCTGTTGGTGAACTGGGAGGAATGATGGTCTTTCCATTTGAATGAATCTCTTAATCCAAAAATAGGATTGTAATCCTTTAAGTTCTTGATTATTTCTTAAAAGCCTCTAAAAAGGTAATTGGGCTAATATTAGGTATTCCCTTCCATAAATGTTGATACTTAGTGCTCTGAAAATTGATTTTTTAGAGAGTTAAATTATGATAGCTTATACAAAGGACAAGTTGGTTCTAATTATCAAACCAAAATAATATATTTTCACTATTATTAATCATGAATTTAAAAAACATACATAATGTTCCCTCATCTCTAACATTTGCTTAAGTGTCCATGATGTGTTTGTTTAAGGTTTAATCTGCTAAAACTTCTTTCACTTCAAAAAGCATGAGTGCACTAACCTTACACTTAGGAATTCCTTATCTGCATAAAGCTTCTATATCTTTTTGACCAGTGGCCTCTTGTTCATGTTTCTTATCAATTTGATTCATAAACCATCCTTATCCTTTGGTAAACAAACTTCTACTCATTTGAACTTACCCTTATTATTTTGCTTCCTTCTTAGTCCAAAACAGTAAGGTCTAATATATATGTATTATTTAAAACTAAGATTACAAACTGAAGTATGCCTCCATATGATAGGAATTTATTATTATATTGGCCAAAACTCTTTTAAATGGAATTAATAAGGGGTTTTCAGTCTTTAAAAGTTAGTCTTATGGTTATTATAGGGATACCTATGCACTTGAAAGGAAATTGAACACTTTTGAAATATGTTTCTTGGGCAAGATAGGCATTGATATCTGAGGCTCTAGCTAAAACCCAATAGCTATTCTTATTTTCATTGATGGTGAGGCTAGACAACTTATTGAACCCTCCAAGGAATTTAAGAATACTTAGCTCCTCCTTGATTACTTTCATTCTCCTAGTAAATTTGTAAGCATCGTATCCTCTAGTTTTGATTATAAGTCCTCTTTGAACAACATCCTCAAACTTTTAAACTCTTACTAAATAATTGTTGAACCTATAGGAGAATTTCTCCTTATTTTATAGAAGGGGATACTCACTTTCTATTGGGTGTGACTCGAGTATAATGGATTGTTAAAGAATGTGAAAGCTACTCCTAAAAATTGACATCTAATTTGAATTAATGAGAGTCATGTTTAGCTTTTTTTTATGAAGCCTATGCCACTTTTGTTATTACTCCAAATAAAAATAATGTCCCTTTAATTTGGGATCTAAAGTTCCTAGTCGAATCATACTTTTCTAAATTCCTTATTGGCTTACTTTAACCCTAATTTTTGACCCTCATCTTCATTAGCACATAGGGTGCAATTGAAATTCCTAAATAGAAACCAATGGGTTAAACTATTAAACTGTAATTTCTCTAAATCCTCCTGTGGAATTTTCCTTAAAAGTTAATTTAGCTATATAAATAAAAATGGCATTAATATTGTAACATCCCACTACCATAAGGTACGTACCTAAGCTTTTAGGAACATAACCTACGATAATGGTATATTGGAGCAATAACACAAATCTAACTTGCATATGGCATCATTTAACATACTCGAAATCGTTATCATTTTCTCTTAAAACGTTCACTTCATTCATTGATAAAACATACATTGTTCTTCTCAACGATTGTTTACAAA
>JAOTJB010112998.1:0-33166 GCA_027123815.1 Erythroxylum minutifolium | reverse complement strand
AAAAATCACTATTATGTGTTGGGGCATTTTTAAATTTGAGTGTCTACTTTAGCCAAATTTCACAAAAGAAAGACAAATTTAATTGGAGAATGATATTATCATAATAATTGTTTCATATAAGATAATATAAGATCTATTTAGTACATTAATAGATATACAATGATGCATGTGGTGATTTTAGGATACCCATTATAGTATGCCAAAGAAACAAACTTAATTCAGGTATATATTTACTCATTTTTGTTACTTGTTTAAGATTAATCGTCATTTTATTTTGTTTACAAGATTAATTTTATTGTCATATAGTTACTTAAAAAGACCAATTTACAAGTAGTATTCTAGAATTGTAAAATTTTTCAATTCAAATTCTTAGTCAATGTGAGAGTGTAATTAGGTGTAAAAGAAATTGAAACACATTTGAATTTATTCATTCTAAAATAAATAAATAAATTGGATTACAAGATGTTAAATGAGTTGATATTTGTTTGATATAATTTGAAACTTCAAAAAAAAGTCATGTTATTTTCATTATTTAGTTTAATATAATTTTCATAATTTTTAATAACTTAATTTATTTGTTTAGTAGAACTTTTAATAGAATAAGTTGTAACATCCCATTACCCACGTTGAGGCTAGAACAGTATATATGTGAGAGATTATTGAGAGATTAGAAAATGCATTTCATGCTCATGTATTATATGATATGCACATACAAGTGAATGTTGAATTTTTTCCCATGAAAATAGTTATACATGCATTCATTGACATTTTTCTGGGTATAATTGATTTATATATGTGAAATGCAATTTTTATTAAGAATTGTGGGTTTTATATATTAAAAATTATTTTGGAGAGTGTATGTGTTAATTTAGAATTTTTTTGAAGAAATTTTGGAGATGACTTTAGAATTTGTAAGTTAATGATATTGAAAATTTTAGTGATAATTGGAATAAAAAGATGAGAGTTATGCGACTAGTTCAATAAGAACTTAGTTAAAGCCTTAGAAGTTAGATAAGTGACAAGTGTCACTTGTCTAGTTCAAGTTTCATTATACAATTACATTTTAAATGACCAAGTCACGTTTCTTCTATCTTTGAAAGGCCAAGTCATTCTTTTTGTCATGTCTTATTTCCTTTTTTGTGGCTTTCTTCTCTAAGCTTCATCTTCTTCACAGTTTTCTCACCAAAGTTACACCTTGCTTCCATCTATCTTTTACTACTCCCATTTTATTTGTCTCTTTCTTTTGTTACAAGAAAACCTAACCCAATCCACCTTCAAGATGATGCATGTGGGTTGCATAAGAATTAGGGCTTCTTGGAGTTTTTGAAGAAATTGAAGTTTTAACAAGTAAGTTATACTTTAAATATCATGGGTATGGTTAAATGAAGCTAGAATGATGAGTGAATTAAGAGTGATGACTTGAATTTTTTTTTGCAATGTGTATCTATATGTTGTGGGTGATGGATAGTTGATGTAAATGTCTTACTTTTGTATATGTATGATGAGTAATAATTCATAAATTGTTTAAGAGATGCTTTAGAGGTAGAATTATCATCATAATAGTGTTAGGATGAGTGCAGAAAATTGATAATGAATGGTATATGCACATGTTCTGTTTTTGAGTTAATGATCAAATATAGATCATGAATTTGTTTTTGAATGATATTAATTTGAAATGGAGTTAATAATGAAGAGTAATGAAGTAGGAAAAAGTGATCTTTGTATAAGTTGTGTTAGGTGTAAAATCTAGAAAATTGGAAGATGAGTGCTGGAATATGTAGCAGTAACATGTTCACTGATTATGCTTCTCTGTTTTACCCATAACTTGATCTATAGTTATCCAAATAAGATGATTCTTAATCTGGATTAAACTAGAGACATAAAGCTACATTGTCTATGAAGACATCGAATTTAAATTATGTCCTTAAGAGTCTCAAAATTTAACATGAAATTGAGAATTGGGTGCAGCAAATTTGTGGATGAATGTATATAATTGTGTTCTGTTTTGAGAGTATGAGAATATGTTCTACTTTGATTGTTTTTAGAGATTTTTTAAAATGGGTTTAGAGTTAAGGAAGAGGTGTAAGATGACGTTCTGATATGGGCAAGTGATTTAAAATGGAAGTTTGAGAAGAAAAATTAAGAATGTGTAGGGAATAAATATGCAGAAAAATGAAAGTGCACAAAACGTGAAGAACATGGGTGAATTTTTCTATTTTAATGTTTGAGTTTTGATCTGGGATTTTGGCTTTGTTTGTGGATGATTTGATTTAAACGAGAGTCAAAAATGGGGTAGATATAAATTAGAAATGTTAGATTGAGAAAAAGAAAAGAAGAAGATGAACAAAATGCAGAAAAATGAAGGAAAGAGCAGGAAATGAAGAACATGCATGGAGAATTTTCTGATTTTTGATATTTGGTGTTAATTATGGTTTTTAATTTGTTTAAGAATGTGTTGAGCAGAATGGGAGTTGAAATGGTGAAATGAAAATGGGGAATGTACAAAAAATTAAAATGCAAAAAAATGAAAGATGAAAACGCAGAAATGAAGAAGATGCATGAATATGTGATGTTTTTGATATTTAGCGTTAATTATGGTTTTTAATTTGTTTAAGCATGTGTTGAGCTGAATGGGATTTAAGCCAACAGATTTGAAACACATTTTTCTACATCTCCACCAAAAATTATGATCTTTAAAATCATTTGGGAGAGATTGAGTGATAAATTTAAGACGAAAATGATGAACAGTTCTGGAAAATTTATGAATGCAGTATTTTCATTAAACACGCTTCAGTATTTTGGCAATATATTGATCTGTATTTATCCAAAAGGAATGATTATTGATTTAGATTAAACTAGAGACATAGGGATATAATTTTTCTGAAGAAGTTGAATTTTAATTCTATCTCTAGAATTCCAGAATCTGACTTGAAGTTTGGAACATAATACTATTACAATTGAAGAACAGTCCGAATTATTTGGAGTATAACTTTTGAAATACTGAACCAAATTAAATGATCTTGGTGTCATTAGAAACTTAAGACAATGGGGAACATTTTTTAGAAGAAAGTATTGCAAATTACTTCATTTTCATTGTCAGATTGACCATGTACAGTAGACCCGAAGGTATGTTTCAGGAAAAATCTGAATTAACAAAATGGGTTATGAATTTCGATTTTAATGGTTTTATTGAGGTATAAACCATAGGTATAAATGATACTTATGTGAGTTTTGGAATTATGAATGTTTACATGATGAGAATATTAGAATGATACCTGAGATTGTCATAAACATGCATTGTGCATATTTCATATACATACATGTGCATTAACAAGCACTTATAATTGTGCAAAAGTGTGATATGTGTATATTGTTTGATATAGAGGAGCAATTGGAACGTCAACATCCAGACATTGCCGGAACTTTGAAGCAATAGCTTCAGGAGCAATCGGTGAGTAACCTAGACGGTTTCGCACAATTAATTGTTTGCTTTAAAATATGTTTTGAATGATGATATGAATGTTATTTAATTATGTTGATGTCAGACAATGAAGGTCCAAGACTTGATGCATGAATGTGATATTGAAGTGCTACTTGTATGTGAATGTGACGAACTTAATGCTTCTTGACATGATTGATTGATTATGAGAGATGCATTCCACACATGAATGCATTATCAGATAATGAGAGTTGTAACCTGAGTAGCCACTGAAAACGAGCTTAACGCTCCAAATGTGATTAAGAGCTAAAGGATCATTATGTAAAATGAGCCCTTTATCTCCAACGGATAAGGGACAGTTGCCCGGTATTCACAATAGACAGGGGACAGTTTAAGCACTCGGTCATAGCAACAAAATAATTGGAAAAGAGTCACATGAGCATTTCATATACATTTTAATAATTATGTTTGATTGTTTGAAATGAAAAATTGTCTTACCCTTAAGTGAGAATGTGATATGTGATAATTTATGCAAAATGAAAAGATGTAAATTATATGTTATATGTGTGATATGTTGCATGAATAGAGTGAACCATCGATGATGGTTACCTCATTGAGTTCGCAAAACTCATCAAAGTTTCAACGTTGATTTTTCAGGACTGAGAGATGACTTTAGCTACTAAGAGACTCTACAAGAGGTATAGTCTTGTATTTTGGGGAAAAAGAAGAAATGGCTCAAAGGTTAGTCAGTTGAGATTGGAAGATTATAGTGATCTTTTTATGTATTTCCTTTTTCATGTAGTGTATTTTGTATTAAGATATGTAGATTTTCATATTAGGACAATATTGAAACCTGTCAATGCAAATATTTGGTTTTATGAAATGAAAGGAGAAATTTGAGTTTTAAAATATGGTGTTTTTTATTATGATGTCTTATAAGAAAATAAAGAATGATGATGCTATGCTAAGTGAATGTTGTGATTGAACGTAGTGCACCATTATCATAGGTTATATACTAGAATGTTCTCAGGGTGTTCCGGTATGTACCTAATGGTAACGGGGCACTATAGTGTATGTTGAATATTTATATGAATGATCAAATTAGTAATGTGTGTACAATATGTGTGTGTCGTATCATTTTAGATGCATAAGTTAAACGTCAGCATCCAGACATTGCCAGTTTGTCAAGGCAATAGCTAATCTGGAGCATACTGTGAGTCAACCTAGATGTTTTCTCATTAGGATTGATTTCTTTCTTTTTAAATTTCAGATATTGAACTATTTTTTTATGTGAATGAGATAATTTTGGACATTTATGGTACGACGAGTTTGATAATTGAGATTGTATTAGAAGTGTTTCATAATCGAATGTGAATAAATGGAAATATGTGTACTTAACAAAACGTTGAATTATGGACTTAGACCCGATAAATATGTGAAAATGACTATGTGTAATGAATGAAAGTGATTAATTGCATATAATGAGCAATGATGATTTCATCGTATTGATATACATAATCAGATAAAGGAGTTATAACCGAAGTGACCAGTGAAAAAGAGCTTAAAGCTCAGAAATGTGCATAAAGGGTCACAGGCTCAGTATTTAATGAGCCTGGTATCCACAATAGGTACGGGACAGTTATTAATGAGCCTATTATCTACAACGAATAAGGGATAGTAAAAAGACGCTTGTTCACAACAAAGTAACAATGAAAGTGGAACCACATGTGCATTTGCATATATAATTTGCTATGTATTAGATGAATGATTGAAATGAATTGCTTAGACTATTCTGAAATAGAAATACGAAAAAATGTACACCAATTGTATTTGCTGAAGCATGATGAAATGTGAAGTGATAATTCAATATTTGATGATATTGCTTTGTCTGTGAATTGAATTCTAAATTGTTCTTGTGTTTTGATATAAGTAAGCACATCAAGGATGGTTCATTCACTGAGTTGGCAAAACTTATCAAAAGTGCAAATGTTGGTTTTCAGGTACGAGAACGACTTAACTCCTAAGGCAAACTAGTAGAAGTCTAGTTCTGTCCATTTTGGAAGTCAAGAATGGCTCAAAGGTCCGATCAACTGATACTGAGGAGTTTAGTTAGAATATTTCTATTTTGTTCCTCATTTCATGTAAAACATGTTGTAAAGAGTAGTAAACTCTTAGATGATTTTGATATTGTCCATATATGTACTATGAAATGTAATGCTACAACATAAATTATGTTTGTGAATGAAATGGGGAGTTTATCTTTTGATTATTTATGTTTTGTATGATGCAATATAAGTGAATGTGATTGCTCTAACATGCCACTTTCATAAGGTATGTTCTTGAACATCCTCAGGAAATTTGGGCATGTGCCCTATAGAGGTGGGTGTTACAAATTTAAACTCTAACGTTTTTATCAAAATATAAGTTGAACTCTAACATTTCAGAGTGTTCAATTTGAACCCTAATATTTTCAAAATGTTACAAATAAACCTTAAATAGATATAAAATTTAATAAAATTAAGTCAATCAAGTGTCGCATCATGTTGACTTGATACATATTTATCTATTTTTAATTACTAATGGATTATATTGCCACGTAAGACATGATACATAATTTTCTTTTTTAATTACTAAATGGATCATATTGCCACGTTTATATTACATGGGAGTAAGAGACTTAAGTATCTTAAACATATCAATAACAATGTTCTAGTAGAATTCCAGCTGAGATGCAGGATTTGGAGAGGTCTAGAAGTACGTAGCTTTTTTACCTTTAACTAGTAGAGATTTCCAATAGACCATAGGAAAAAAGTTTTTGAAAATGGTTTGAGGAAATCAATAGCCAAATACATAAACAAAGAATTGTATAAAATAATAAATAAATAAAATAATGAATAAATATACAAGAAAGAAAGAAAATAAGTAAATAGAATAAATAACCAATTGAAAGAGAAAAAAAGAATAAGAAATAAATAAATAAAATAACTAATAGAATTAGTACAATAAACAAAGTATTTAGGTTAACATAAGACATAAGAATTGAAGGAAAATGTTCAAAAAGACTATAAAAAGAAAAGGATCTTTCTATGTAAGATCCTCTACCTGTATTTTAGTTTGCCAAAGTTTTCTATTGAGACTTAATCCCTCGGTAAGCTTTAGTAGGTCCTATCATACCTGATTACCTTCCCTCAATTCTTCTTGGGTCTTTCCCTTCTTTTCTTACAATAAGTTCAATCTTCCTGCATCTTCTCAATAGGGTATCAGGATGTCTCCTCTTAACATGTCCGAACTACCTAAGCCTTGTCTCCTTAAATTTACCATCAATATTAGCTACCCTTAACTTATCTCTTACCACATAACCTTATCTCTTCTTGTAAGGTTGCACATATAACAGAGCATCCTCATCTTTACCATGATTAACTTATAACTATGCAGCTATTTGAATATGACCTCATTGCTAAATGGTAGAATTTACTTTTTAACTTGAGTGGTATCTTCTTATAACAAAAAATTCCTGATGCGCACCTTCATTTAAGACACCCTTGATTTAATATGGTAAACTAGGATGTTATCTATCTCACCATTGCTTTATATAATGGATCCAATGTACTTAAAACAATCTTTCTGTGATATAACATTTGAGCCAATCTTTATCTTCACATCATATGCAAAAAGTTACACTCTAAATACTCTTTTTTAGCCATGCTCAAATTAAATCCCTTCAACTTTAGCATATCCCCCTAAAGTTCTAACTTAACATTAACACCCTCCATTGTTTCATCCATTAAAACAATGATATCATTGAGTCTTACCATTTCTAAGGTACCTTTTCTTTCTTCCTCATCCTCATAGTTTTGTTATTGTGTTATAGTTTTTACAACCTATCATCTCCTTGAACTTCACCTTCCAACTAGCTTCCTAAATTTTGTTGCAAACATGGTATCAAGGAAATATTCTTTGTAAGGATGATTCTTTAGAACAAGCTTCAACTAATCAAACTTTTTTTTAGCCACATGTTTCTTTTTCAATAGTGTATATAATTCCCTGACATAAATAAGGCCTAAAATCCTTAGACTCCTCTTTCACCAACTCCTTGTAAAGCTTAATTGCTTTACCGTACTTCTCCATCATAACCTTAACTCTCACAACTAGTAAATTGAAATTCTTTAAAAATGATTTTTCCTACTTCTTGCATTTCTCCATAACTACTTAAATTCTCTTCAATACTCTATCGAATGGTTCACAAGACTCTAAATTTGTCATCACTATACCATC
The DNA here is from genome assembly GCA_027123815.1 of Erythroxylum minutifolium. Classification (NCBI taxonomy): domain Eukaryota; kingdom Viridiplantae; phylum Streptophyta; class Magnoliopsida; order Malpighiales; family Erythroxylaceae; genus Erythroxylum; species Erythroxylum minutifolium. Next base: position 25,452 of record JAOTJB010112998.1, on the reverse strand, counting down.
TCTCCTTTTACTCTTCAAGAAAAGAAATTACTCTATCCCACTCTTTGTGGTCTCCTTTGTCTCTAGCGTTGCAATCAGTAAGGTGATTATTGGTTTAAAGTTTAACTATACAAAGATTAGAGTAGCCATAACAGTGAGAGTGATGCCAACCAAGATTTTGAGGATTAGAATAGTGAAATATAATTTGAGCATGTTGAGATGGTAGAGATTTTAGGTTATTACAGGATTATAATCATAAGGAACAAATAAGCTCTAATGAAAGAATATCTAAACAATGATGATGGAAGAAAATAAAACATTAAAAATTAGGTTTTGGGTGAAAACTCATAAGGGGGAATTGGGTTAAAATTTGGGAATCAGGGTGTGTTAATGTAGATTGGAATTTAAGAATTAGATTAATTTATTTTTAAATATGTTTTATTATAATTAATTTAAATTAATAGGTTTTTATCAATAATCCAAATTAAATATTAATATAATTTAATAAAATAAGATACTTAAGTCTCATATTGCTATGTGGTATAAATGTGGCAATGATACCTATTTACTAATTAGAAAAAGATAAATATATGTCACTTTGACAATGATATGGCACTTGTCAAATGGAAACTTAACTCCATTTTTAAAAGCGTTATGGTTCAAACTAAAAACTCCAAAATTTTAGGGTTTAAAATGCATTTTTAGCCTTTTATATTCACAATCTTGATTTTTAAAAAGATTTGATGTTGTCCCTTCATCTTTATCATATCCCTTTTTCATGTTCATCATTTTTGTTATATCCTTATCAATAAATTTGTTTATCCTACTATTGAGTAGCTCTGCCTAGTGCTTTTATTGTGAATGTCTTTTTTTCATTTATAAGAGTTTGATTTCTTCTAATTATTGTGCATATGTATTTTTTTGACATATTTTAAATATGTAGAAAGGTATATTCATATGAATAAACTTTCCTAGTTCATGTTAGCATTTTACATATCCAAAATAAGAGGTGCATGTCATAATGTTCACAAGTTTTTTAATTTTTATGGTATGTATTTTAGTCCTTGTAGCCTTTAATATGCATAAATCTAGATGCTTCCTTTAAATCATGTATAAAAATGATCTGGTATAGAAAAATGAATTATAAATAAACAAGATTTTTAGCATATCCATATGCATCATTAATCATATCAATTGTTGAGATTTGACTAGATTCTATTGATTAAAGAAAACTTATAAGAAAACTCATTTTCTTTTTATACAAAAATGTTGTTTTGACTAAGAAGATTATTATTAAGAAGAATTGACTTAAAATTTATCTCTTATATAAATAATTTTCAATTTTAAACTACTCTAACAGTTAGATGTCAAATGACGTAACTCAAAATCATTAAGTGTGTTTATGTCTATCATTTTCCACTCATATATGATGGGTTTAGTCAATTAGATTTTTTTAGTTTCTTATACTTGTCCAATAACTCATGCTACCAACATACGAAGAGAGCTCATTTTCACATATCTGTTAGGAATATATGTCATATCGATTAATAAATCAATATTTAAGTAGATTTAGTATGTTATACTTTACGTCATATCTCACATTTTAACCTCCTTTGATCTCATTTACTTCATCGTATCATAAATGTATTTAATTCTTTTACTAAAAGTCAGTGGCTACCTTTGAATATACAATTTTTCTTATAAGAATTACTAGTCAAATTGACATTCCTCTATTCTAAGTTATCTTCAATTTAATTTAATTTACTTTCCTAAAATTGTATCATAATATCATATCAACCTTAATCTTCTGGTAACATTCTAAAGTAGTAAGCTTAACTTTAATTCGTAAAAATTAGACAAAAGCCCTAGAGGTATACTATGAGGCTTATTTACCCTTTAGGGGCCTCATACAATGTAAGTTAAGATCTTATAACTTACATTAATCTCTTTTCAAGGTCTTTTTTGCATATATGGTAAAAGTCATATGCTATGGTATTAAATTCTTTTTGTATGGAGTGTATGTATTTTGTTATCATAATACTGTACAAATGTTAGTTTAAACATACTTAATGTTTAACCTGACTTTACTTCTTTACTCTTAAATTCATCTTTCTAAACTCTCACCTAACAATTTAAGATATATACATTGATTACATGATCACTCTAACACAATTTCCTTTAAGTTGGCATTAATGGTTTAATTTTCCTACTTTTGCTCTTAATTATCACTTTGGTAATAATTTAAAACCTACATCATCTTCAATCATCACAAATACTAGAGGTTATTGCTTGTGATAAAGTTCATCTATATGACATACTATTTTATTCATACATAAAAATATGCCATATATCGAAATCATATTTCAAAATTAAGTATTACGTTCTACTTAATAAACAATGTCTACTCATACTTGTATTTAAACATGATAGTAAATTGAATAAAAAAATACGAAGAAATTTTAATTAGTTACATTTTAATATCTACGTAATCCTAGTGACTTCATATGCCCAATATATGTATCTCAAGAAATTGGTTTTGTCATTGGGTCTACCTTCATATCTCTTGTAGATATATATTTCATGCTCATTTCTCCTAGTGTAACTATATCTTTTATTTAATTATATTTGATATCTACATGCATGGTTTTGCAATGAAATTTGTAGTCTTTAGTATTAGTGATTGCCACTTAATTATCACAGTTGATTATTACTGGACCAGTTTCACTTTTAAAAACTCTTGACTTGACCAATAATAGTCTAAGCCACACAACTTCTTATACTGCTCCTAAAAATACTATAAATTTAGCTTCCATTGTAAATAAGGCAACACATGATTATTTCTTACTTTTCTATGATATAGCATCATTATTGGGTAAGAAAACAAATTCAGAGATATATTTTCTCTCATTAAAATCTCCTCATTTATCTATATACCTTTATATACATAAGTTGTTGCTTTGATAACATAATGTATAATTAATAATACCTTTTAGGTACCTTATTATTCTCTTTATTACTTTATAATGTACTTATCTTAGATTTGATTGATATCTACTCACCATTATAATAACATAACAATTACTTGGCCTTGTACACATCATGGAATATATGAGACTTATAATTATACTGGAACAGGGAATTTTCTGCATTTTTCCTTTCTAATGGTGTAGATGGGAAAAACTTCTTGCTGAGAACTTTTTATTTAACATAATTATGCATACTAAATTATTCTAAAATCTTTTGAATATAGGTTATTGAAGAAAATGACAATAATCTCTTTTTAATGATCTTTTGAAATTTTAACTTTAAGAATATATATAACTTCACCTAAGTCTTTCATCCCAAATTCAGATGATAACTAATCTTTGATTTACTTGAAAAACTCATAATCATTACATGCAATCAAAATTTCATCCACATATAAAGATAAAATTAAAAATTTATTCATGGATCTCTTGATATATATACAATAATCTTTATCAAGCACATTATGAAAACAATTATACCATAACCTTGAGGATGGCTTCAGACTATAAATTGATTTTAATAACTAACACTTCTTATAATTTTGGCACGTCTTAATCAAATGTATAGATTACTCTATATGGATTTATTCTTCTAATTATCACTTTAGAAAACCATTCTTTACATCCATTTGGTGAAATTTAAGATCCAAATTGGCTACTATAGCTATAATTAGATGAATTGAAATAAATGTCACTACAGGTGAAAATGTCTCATTATAATCAATTCCTCATGATGTGTATATCCTTTAGTTATAAGACATGCTTTGTATCTTTCAATATTGCATCATCTTTTCATTTTATTTTGAGAACCCAGTTGTTTCTAATAAATTTTCACCTAGTAGGGAGATCAAATATATCTGATACTTAATTTTAACTTAAAGAATGGAAACTTAAAGAAATATTCTTTTCTTCCATTGTTTTCATCCATTCTTTTTCGGTAACACTAATAAGTGCCTCAAGTACATTCCTTGACGCATCCTCTTATTATAAGATATTCATGAAAATTTCCACTTTTATTTCAAAACAACATTAAGGAATTATTTCAGCATTACTTTGACGTAAATGACATTCATGAGAAATAGATTCATAAATGTGTTGATTACTTTTACTTGGATCAGATATAGTAGGTAAACTTTTAACATAGTGTAACCTAAATTGAAATTAAGTTAATCCTTCAAGTTTTAGACTATTCCACCTTAGATAAAGTATCTTTTTATAATTCCCCATAATAGAATCATTCAAATGAAGAGTCTCAAATAAAAATATGTCTTTTCCTATTTCATCATGCTTTAGAAAGTCATTTTCTAAAAATGTAACATCTCGTGTTTCAAATTTAATTACTTATTCAATACCTATTTCACCTATGAACATATATCCTTTTCATTGTTTAGAGTATTTAATAAAAATATTTTCCCCTTCTTGGGCTTATTTTCCCTTTTTTTTAGAGAGGTCATAAATGTAGGTTACATACCCCCATGGTCTTAAATTTACCATTCAGGCTTTCTACTTAAGTATAATTCATACAAAGTGACCATAATTGATTTTGTAGGCACTTGATTAAATACATAAGTATCTATAAGCAATGCATCATGCCAATAGGTGATTGATAAATTTTCTTGTGCCATTATGGACCTAACAATTTCTAGCATTATTCTATTTATTCTTTTTGTAATGCCATTTTGTTTTGGGATTCGAGGAATGGTCAAATGTCTTCTTATCCTTTTTCATCACTAAATAACTTGAGCTTATTAAATTATCCTTGACAAATTATTAATGCTTTTATTTTCTTGTCTAATTGATCCTAAACTAAATTCATATACTTTATGAAATAATTTAACGCTTCAGTTTTATGAGAAATCAAATATACATGACCATACAAAATATAGTCATCTATAAAAGTGATTAAATATATGGCTTAAAGTTGTGCCCTTACATTCATTGAATGAAAAATGTTAGAATGAATTAACTGTAATGGATATGAAGCTTGTGTTTGTTTTAAATATGGCTTTCTTGACATTTTCCTAATAAGACATTGTTCACAAATAGCTAAATCAATTTGATCTAAATCACCTAACAGACTTCTTTAGTTAATTGACTTATTCGATTCTAACATCTAGTATGGTAAAAATATCAATATAAATACATGACTATAATAAATATTTCAAAGCTATAAATTGATTTCACTACCTTGTAAATTTGCACCAAAACTAATTAATACAAACACAAAAATGAGATTCAATCGAATCATTAAAGGAATCAACACTTCATTTACGATTAGGAATTAACTACCACATATGTCTAATTTGTAAGTTTCAATCCCTTGTAAAACAACTTTTAAGTTATTTTCTACATCCATCATATTCTATATAAGATTTTTCAAAATTCTATGAAGGCATTCCAATCCTTTGCTACATTACTTCTAAGTCAAAAATCAATAAAGGATGTGATTCTATTAGAAAATTATAACAAGAGAAATTTATAAAATAAATGTCTACATAATAATATTGTACCTTTTTAGGATCGCTATAATCGCGAGTAAAGTGACCCTTATAGCCACAATTAAAACACTTGACTTTTTTCACGATCTTCTTTTTAAAAGGATTTTTTTTCTTTTCCATATTGATTCCCTATACTTCATTTAAGCCTTACCTATAGTGGATATTTCTCTTACCCTTTTTCCATTTATTCTACCATAATGCTTATGCAACCTGTCCATAGCTCCAAGTGAGCTAGAACCAAATACATATACCTTGAAAGACATCTTGGGAGCTTCAAGATGTTCTTTTTCCAGTATAAGATGCCTTATAACATCTTTCATTGTCTTGATATTCTCATTATGGGTTAAATGCATCTTCATATGCTCTTAAATATGAGGTAGCAAATGGATCATAACTTTCATATGCTACTCATATGATAAATCATAGCCAACTTCATGTAACTCACTTATCATAGTTGACATATGCCTTAAATGCTTTTATATTGTATGACCCAGTCATTTCTTATATATTTCAAAATTTTATAATGGGTTATCTCACTTGGTCATTGATTTGCGCTCAAAACATATAGCTAAAGTTGACCATATATTCTTAGTAGTTTCACATTTCTGAATCTCACAGATTATATCATTATTCATATTGCTTAGTAATGTAATACAAGCCAATGATTTCTTCTTCCTCTATATTTCATAAGTATCACAATCCTTCTTATGTTGAGTCATATTGCCTTCCTCAAGATTGTTCATGGTTATGTTTAATGGTTTTAGAGTCTCTTGATCCTCTAATACATATTGGACTTCAATACTCTAGATTTCATAATTGTCATTATTTAATTTCTCACCCTTTTTTAGTTTAGCAATAATATACTTTGATGTAGTGGCCATAATTGAAACACAAAGTTTTTACAAGAACAAAGAAATAGCATGCGTGCACATCAACGTCATATCATACGTATACATAGTGAAAAATTATATTTCAATTTCCAACAAAATTAAATGAGCATATATGTTCTCAAATTTCACTCATATGACAATTGAATACCAATTATCATATTCAAATGAAATTGTTAAGTAAAATTCATGTAAAATAGATATTGAGAAATTGAAAATATCAAACGTGATAAACACAAATACTTATAGTTCAGTATAACTTAGTACTATAAAAAAATGATTATAAAATATTAACATTGCCTAAATATAACAAAACCTAAATATAATAGTGTTAACCAATTCATGTAAAAAATCCCTTAAAGTGCAATATGCAATATTTCTAATTATTCCCATCAGGAAGTCAATAAGATACAAAGTCATAATCAATTCCCTTTATTGAATTTCTCTCATAAATATTATCACTAACCCACTGTACGTTTTTGGATTTGGCAAATATAAGTTCCAGAGTATGCTTAACAATTCACTTTCTTGTTATGGCAATATTGAAAGTAAAGTCGTTTATTTTACTTTAACATCTGTAAAAGTCAAACAACCTCTTAAATGCAACTCTTGCTTCTTTGGGCAAGTATAACATCTCAAATAACTGTGATAACAACTAGTTTCATACTTACACATGCATGGCTTAATCTTTGAGACAAGCATATGACTACTAGCAGGATCAACCAGGTAGCATTCCTCCACGACGCCGCTTCCCTGCACAATCGCCCTGGTAGGCGCCAAGAACGGGTGCGGCTGTCGTTCGGGTCAAGGGACAAAGCTATGCTGTCGGGCTTAAGGAGGGTTTCTCCGCCGCTAAGCTTACCGCATCCAAGAACTCTAGCGCCCTGCTTGTGAACCACAGCTCCACCAAAGGAGGCATTTTTGGCACACGAAGGTCGCTAAGTGGTCCACCCTGCATCCGCAAGAATGCAAGGTGAAAAAATCATCCGGACAATATAATTCCACCGATATGGGTACACAACACAGGAAACCGACCGAATCCTGCCTAGCTAGAGATAACAACTAGTTTCATTTGTCATCTCTAAATATTATTAAATTCATTCAAATTCATAATACGTGTTAATTAATTCAACGTGTCTCTACAAGCCTAAATTGTATTCTTACTTATCCAATCCTCTAAACCTAAACTTCGCATTTAAAAGGCGTTTGGCCTGTGTATCTTTTATTGCCTATATCCAGAAGTGACTGCTTAAAGTCATTAACAAACTTGGCTCATGTATGATGATCCATAGATTTGTAAACTAACCCATATATGCTAGGCCAAAATCCAGCTACGTGGAAGCTTCTCCTTGACGTCTTTGCAACCAATGGAAGCAGTGGCGGAGACAAATCCAGCGTGGCTTACATGGTGATGGCCGTTACGAGCAAAACAGTACAGACGAAGAATAGAAAGAAGAAAAGAAGACAACGTTGGAGAAAGGAAGCAGAAGATCAAGAAGTAGGAAACGACATAGTAACACCGGCGTTTGGTTTAAAGGAGATACATGTTGTATCTGTAACGGCCTTTAACAAACTAAACAAAATAAACACGTGTTTGGTCTTAGAGGGGTGGCTACTGTTTATCAGTCGTTGTAATGACTAAAGAAATCAATGAAAATCCCGAGCTTAGAATTATTCTATACTTAGACTGAATTGTTCAAGGCACTAAAATGTTTAACTTCGCGCTTTTTCTTTAGCACTACGTGTGAGATAAAAAAAGTTTTATTGGATTAGATATTTGATTCCAATGAAATTATTTAGTATTATGATAAAGCAAACGATGGAGAAACTGAATTCTTATCAATATATGGTTGGATATATTGTTGCAGTCTTATCTATACTGCACTCGAGATATAAGATAGAGGGTGTTAATTTTATATATAATGTATTATATGGTGATAGAACTTCAAAGCATGAAAATGTCATTAAACAATTTTGGTATGATTTGTTTAATGATTATCAATTCAGTAGATAAATTTCAAGATTAGGATCGTAACAGGTCAAGTTATTCAGCTCCGACTTTAGTTCCAAGTTTGGGCTCATCTTCTAAGAGCATTTTATTATTTTCACTTATAAAATTCATGAAAGAAGAAAAGGCTAGGACTTCGTACAATATAATAGAGTTAGATAAATATATGACGAAAGATCGTACGACTGAAGTTGAAGGTGTACAATTCGATATATTATTATGATGGAAGAGTTGTAGAAATAATTTTTTGATCATACAAGTAATTGCACAAGACATATTAGCAATTTCATCATCTATATATTGTAACTTCGGAGTTTGCTTTTAGAATTAATGGTCAAGTTATTAGTCCTCATCGTGCTTGATTTCACCCTCATACTATGGAAGCCCTTATGTGTACCCGAAGTTGGTTAGATGATGAAGATATTGAGGATAAACTCTTTTCTTTTTGATATATTAATTTCGTCTATTTTTCTATTATCTTTCGTTATATTCTTTTTCAGTTTGTATCTTAGTACAGCCACAGGTATTGATATACATGTAACTAGTCATACACATACTCTTACTCGGTAGACATTATTTTCATAAAATATTCTATGACCAAGGTATAATTAATTATTTATTAATTATTACCATGCGTTTAATATTATTAATTAAATATTACAATACTAAATATAATGTTTTTACATACAGAAGAAGTATGTAAATTATCAGTGATCCTAACTATAATGATTAGTTGCTTTCTCTGTCTCTCTAGTCTCCAGTCTTCATAATCCACTCTCGGTCTCTCACAGTTTTAGGCTCCCTATCCATAATATTATTTCAAGATTTTATCTTTATTTTTTTCAACTGTATCATTTAAAAATTTTGGATAATTATTTTTGTAAATTGTGTCATCAATTAATGAATTTTATTCGCAACTTAAATTAATTGAATTGATTAATTTAATTATAATCTTTTTCTTTTATTTCATATAATTTTATCCTCCTTCATTAATGAATTTGGTTTTATCTTTTTCATTTGACTAGTATATGTACGTTTTATATATTCATTCATTATAAAATGATAATTTTTATTAATCAATTGAAACTTATAATTTCAATTAATTGAATTGATACTTTAATTATAATCTTTTTCTCTCATTTCCTATAATCCTATGTTCCTTCATTAATGAATTTGGTTTCATCTTATTTACTTGATCAATATATGTATGTTTTATAAATTCATTCATTATAAAATCTTAATTTTTATTAATCAAATGAAATTTAAAACTTTAATTAATTGAATTGATCACTTTAAGTATAATCTTATCCTTATCATTAATGAATTTGATTTCATCTTATTCATTTTATCAATATATGTAATTTTTATATATTCATTCCTTATAAAATCTTAATTTTTGTTAATCAATTGAATTTGTAAATTCAATTTAATTACCATTTTAATTATTTTATATTTCCTATATTCCTATCCTTCTTCATTAATGAATTTGGTTTCATCTTATTCATTTGACCATTATATGTACGCTTTATATATTCATTCCTTATAAAATCTCAAATTTTATTAATCAATTGAAATTCGTAACTTCAATTAATTGAATTAATCGCTTCATATTCTTTTTCTTTGATTTCCTGTAATCATATTCTCCTTTATTAATGAATTTGATTTCATCTTATTAAATTGGTCACTTTAAATTTTTAATTAAATAAAGTTCTATTAAAATATTTTAAAATCCTGAGTGGACTTCAAGCCTATTGAGCTTGATTAAAGCAAGCTCCTTGATAGTTTTTAGCCCACTCAAAATATGCATATTCGAATGTTGGAACATGATTTTCTTTGCTAGGTTTTATCCCACCTAAAATATGCATAGGAGACTCGAGAGCATGGTATACGTAAACCTGTGTCTTTAGAACATACATAAAGGCACTTCCTTTTTCAAAATAGTTTAAGAATGCATACATGGTGAATTGGTTGCCTTTGGAAGACAAAGTGACTATTTTTTTCCAAGCAACTTGCACATATTTTTCAACCTATCATTGGATGCTAGAACATTCTACTTGCTTGTTCCTTTTTTCAATTATTTAGATTGCATATTTTGTTTTGAAACTTTTGAGCTTGATAAGTTCCAATCCTTTTGGCTATCATCAAAATTATTTCGAGCATACACTATTGCCTTATAGGATTCGTGTTGTAGTTTCAGTACTAGCTCTTTGAGCATTTAGCCTTCGCTTTTGGTTATTATCGTCAAAGATTTTGTGATGAGCTATTAAAAAGGTGTTAAAAGTACATTAAATGATTTTTTTGTAAATTAGTACTTCAAATGATTGTAACACTATGTTATGAAGCAGCTATGATAATTGCAAATGAGAAAATATTATTTGATAAATGAGTCTTCAATTCAAGAATTACATTTTATATAATTTCTAAAAAAAAGAATATTTTTATTATTTCGAACATATTTCAGGAAAATCTATGCATAGTTATCATGATTTGTCTTCACAGGTTGTTGATATCGAAACCATTAAACAAAAGATGTATGATAATATAATTTATAATTACATGTGAAGCCTTATCCCACCCAGGTAGGTGTAATAATATAATATTTGAGATGAATTCCTTAAATGATAATGGTATATGGGATTTAGTAAACCTATATATAAGAAAGAAGGGTACTGATTGTAAATGATTCTTCACAATCAAAGTCAAATTTGATGGATCAGTGGCTTGATTTAAAGCACTACTTATGACAAAAGACTATAGTTAGAATTATGGTGTGGATTACTTTGATAAATTTTCTCTTTTTTAAAATAATCTCTATTTTTCTATTCATTCAGTAACTCATCATTGTCCCTAGTATTATTTAGACATAAAAAATTGTCTTCTTACATGGTGATCTTAAAGAGGAAGTATATATGAAGCAACCAATTGGGTTCATCACTTAGGAGGAATATAAAAAAGTTTGTCATCTTTAAAAGTCCCTATATAGTCTACAATAAAGTCCTTATGCTTGGTTTAAAAATTTGAGTCAAATAGTGAAATGTATGCTATGAATATGAGTAAGTTTAACTAATCAATTTTATATAAGCATTGTGCATATGGCATCATACTCTTTGTTGTATATATGGATGATATTATCATTATTGAAATTGATATTATGGGAATTTCATCTCTAAAATCATTTCTTAGTCAATATCGCACAAAATATTAAAGGGCTTTGAATTATTCGTTAGGAGTGTAGTTGATAAGAAGGAAGAAAGGCATCTTTTTATCTTTTAAAAAATATACTTGATCTATTAATAGAAACTGAAAAATTAGGGGCTTAGCTTGACAGTGCTCCAATGCTTCCTAATTTGGAACTTACCAAAGATGGAGACTTATTTGAAGATCATAATAAATAAAGGAGATTGGTTAGAAAATTAAATTTTCTTATAATAACTTGTCTCGGTATTGTGTAATCTATCAGTATTATAATTTATGTCATGTCTTTCTTAAACATCCATTACTAGGTTTCTTTAAAATAGATCCTATGTTACTTAAAGGGAGCTCATAAACTAGGGATATTATACGTAAATCATGGATAAACACATTGAGTGTTTCTTATATGTAAATTGGACAAGTTCTAAAATAAATCTACTACTAGCTACTATTTATTTGTTGGAGGAAATTATATCTACGTTTAGTGCAAAATCTGAATATAGAGATATTGTGGATATTTCAACTCTTAACTAAAATTGGTCTTAATGCCTTATGACCAGTAAAGTTGCGGTATGGTAACCAAGTTGATTTCCATATTGCGTATAATCTTATGTTACATGAAGAAACTCAACATATTGAGATTGACGATCACTTTGTTTGTGAAACAGTACATTAAAACTTGATCTTTACACAATATGTGAAAATTGGGGAACAACTTGAAGATATTCTTTTAAAAGCCTCAAAATGAAGTTTAGTCAATTACGTTTATAGCAAGTTGGCCATGATTACTATCTGTGCTCTAATTTGAGGGTGATTTTTATAAATTTTATATCTACAGTTGTAGATTTTACATGTAAAAAGTAGGATTATAAGGATGCCTTAGGTTATAGGCATGATTGCATGGATCCTATTTGGTTTCTTACTTAAATAGACATTGACTAATATATATATACACATTCATTCATTATATGAAGCAAATCTATGAAAATAATTATTCCTTTCTTTATTTTCATAAGTAATGGTTTAAAATTTAGAATCAATATTATGCTATTCAATATAATAGAAATTGTCATAGAGATAAAAATGGATGGAAATAAGCCTAAAATTGTTTTTAAAGACCATATTTTCTTATTTTCTTTTCTATTCATCTTTTCTTTTGCTAATAAACAAATTAACATAAAACAAAATGCATAAGAATAAATTAAGTGTTTACAATTATAGGGATCTTTCAATTTGCGCTAGGTCTAATTATATAGTTTTGCTTTTAGAGTCTCCAAAGGAAGGATTCCCTTTTATCACAAATGTATCTATATTGATGGGTCAAGAAGTGAGATGGGATCAGTAATCCCTAACCTTTTGGTAGCAGTAAACATTTAAAGTTTTTATACCTGCTCATCATTTATCATTTGCTTTTAACTTTTCTATTATAAGATTTGAAAATCATCATCCGATCAAAGTGAGTTTAGATTTGATTCATCAAATCAAATCAAGTTAAATCATCTAGTCATTATTATGCTATGATTGGTAATGAAAATGACCAAAATAATGGTTTTGAGGCTCATCAGAAACATGTTAAGAAGTATAATCATGATGAGGTTGATGCACACATACATAATACTTTTACCTTTTAATGCATATGAACTGAATCCTTTTATAAATGTCTTGAAATTTCTATCAATTATTGGAGACTTTGATGATTTAGATGTTTAGTCCCTTCTCTGATTACTTTACTTTTCATAGCTTACTGATTAGAATTTGGTCCTTGGATTTGAAACTAATCACCTTCCAATATTTCTTTTAGCTTCTTTATTAAAGTTGATATCAAAGAGGAAGTAAAGGACTTAAGTATACTTGATTAAATTCTTTGCTTTTTATAATACATCATGATTTGTTAATGTTAAAGTTTTTAAGTTCTATAACTTCTAATAATTTGAGTTATCATACCTATGACGTAATTCACCACTATGCCCATTCTTTATGGAATAGCCTTTTTTGAGAGCTTATGTAGGCAACATAAGACCATCTTTCTTGTTTTCCAGTTATTGATACAACTTAGGTTATTGACTTATCTCTTTTACAACATATGGTCGAGTAGTTTATATCTATATCTAAGTGATATGGAATCTTCTTGCATTGCTAAATGGAATAGTAGAACCAAGGAGCTTTACAGATATATAAGGAATTTTTAAATGGAGAAGGACAACATCTTATTGAACTTACATCCTTAGAATAATAATTGAATGCTTTGAAGATTACTTTGACAATGAAAATAGAAGTTCTAGTTGTGGAATGGGTCACACTTTATAGCATTGAGAATAAATTATTTGTAATAGAAACTCAATCATTTATCTTACTAGATATGTGATACAAATTTAGATACTTTGTATAAAACTTAAAAAGGTTCCCTCTAAATTTAATAACTTAAAGCTTTAGTTTCTTCTTTACATTATAACATTTAAGACATTGCTTTAGCTTTCTTTATGTTGTAGTCTTTATGATATTTATCATTTAGTAATAAAATGTAAACTTTGATTCCATTTGTTACTTCTTCACTTTCTTTTTATTATTTCTTGTATAGCCTCTATAAAGAGTTTCTTTTTCAAGCAACTGAACTTTGGAATTTTTTTAAAGCTACCTACATAAATTCATAAATAAGGATAATACACCTTGTTTTTATATATTTTTTCCTTACATTGTTTTAACTCTTGTAGTTAGGTGTACCATGTAGTATAGACTTGTGCAATAAAAGTTGTAATAATTTTCTCATACATAATATCATTTAAGTAATTTGAAATTAATGAGACTAAGGTTGATTATCTCCAATCACCATTAGTATCTTAGTTTCCTCTTTTTAAAACCGAAGAATAGATTTTCAAGTATCAAATAAAATAAAAATAGAATAAAGGTGGATATAGCTCTCATTGAGTCATCTAATTCGATCTTCAATTTAGTTTCAAATAAAGGTCCAATAACTTAATGTCACACATGCTTTATAATTTTGAATTTAACTTAAGCTGTTTGGTACATGAGAGTCAAATTCTAGAGACTTCATCTTATACAAATTTAAGGATCTGAGGGAAACTAGATTTGGGCTTTGATTTTGAAAGTTTCAGAACTTTTATGAAGTTTAAAGTGTCTAAACGCTTTTATGTAGGAAGAAATAGGGAGGTTAAGCATTTAAAAGGATTCACCATATGACATATTGCTATTGGCTTCTTTCCTATCACACAAATCAAGGAATTAATGAGAATTTATGTCATTAATTCTCTTAATTTTTGAACTTATGTTGTTTTGTACATTTATTCCCCAGGTCTAGGTCTTATTGATCCTAAGTTGGTATTATCATATGCTCGTCTTCATGGTCTAGTATTATCGTATGCTTGTCTACATGATCTTCTCTACAAGGCCTACAAAACTAAATATTAGAGAGTAAATGTTAGCGAAAGAAAATATAAAAGTTTAGTGAGATAAAATGGATAGGTAAGAAGTGACCTAACTTTTATAGTGAATTATAAGCATGTAAGATGGTGACACTTTTTTCCATTTTATGCAATACTCTAAGATTCTTTAAATATTAGAGTTTTTTAGGCTTCAATGTAGCACCCACTCCCATCCGTCACGTGCCCGTACGTCCATCAGACGTTACAGCACATGCCAAGTGGAAACAGTGTGCTATAGCAATCACAGTCACTTATATCATGGCATCATAATTTAAAACGAGAATAACATGATATATAAAACTCAATTCCTCGTTTCATTTCATAAAACATAATGTACATTGTAGTATTACACTACACAATCCATATATATACAACATCAAAACTATAAGATTCTACTACTCTTTTGATAAGCTCACTCATATTACATAACACAAATAGTTCACAGACAATTCACATCATCAAATAAGGCACATCACTTCACTAATCATCATATTGCATCAAACACCATTTTGTTCACTTAATTCAAAGTTCTCATTTAGAACGATTCAAACACTTTATTTTGATCATTTAAAACATACATTTCAAGTGTATATGCAATTCACATGTGACTCATACTCAATTATTAGGTTGTTGTGACCAAATGCCTTTTAACTGTCCCATATCTGTTATGGATACCAGATTCATTGATAATTGTCCTGTATTCGTTGGGCAATTATCTCAAACATCACTTAAAAGATAATATTTCTCTCTTTGTGTCTACCCACAATCGTGGTAGTTCTTCCCATGATCATGACAGAAGCTTGTGGAACTAGCCAAAATCGTTAGGATTCTGCCACGATCGTGACAGAACTAAATTTTTTCCAGGCTACGATCGTGAGGACTATGCCACGATCATGCCCTGCATTTTCTTCCTTATTTCTTCCACGAATTCAATATACATAATAACATCATTTACACTCTAATTTTCCAGCATTCGTATGTAATTATTCAACTTCATTACATGTTAATTCAACTACCATATTGATTGTATTAAACTCTCAAAACTCTACTCTTTTGATTCATCATCTTTTACTTAATCTTATCATACATGTATCCTAACTTTATCCATACTTTACTCAATACATATCATGCCAAATTAATCATTTCTACTTCATTTTCCTCTTCATTCTCTCCTCACTTCTATCTAAATATCATTATTAGGACAACTTATACTTAAGGTTCATCAATCATATGAAGACAAAACATCATCTATCATTCATTAACATCTTAGCTCTTACTTCTTCTCAATTCAATAACTACATTTGACACCTTTCTTATACCTAAATTTGACCTTCATTATACCTTTAATTCCCAATCCATTTCCTCACATAATAACCTACAATCCATGGTTTTTATACTCTCAAAAATAGAACATAATCACATGCGTTTATTCATCAATTCCCTACATTCATCATCAACAATAAAATAGGACATAAACACTTCTTTTCACTTATCAACTTTCAACACCATTTTAATGACCACTCTACCTCAAAAACATCTTTATAACAATTTATGAATTATTACTCATCATAAACACAATAACAAGTGATGAATATATTCATTTATTCATCCACAATTTTGCATAAAAATCGATTCCATTTACACTTTCAGTCTATCTCCAAATGATCATTATAAATGCTTTCATTTAACTAACCCAAGAATATCATTAATACACTAAAAATAGAACATATTTTACACCTACATTACATCATATAGTTAACACCATGATCCCAATCATTCAAGCCCAAAATAATCACCATATTTGTCTCATTTACAATAACATATGAAGATTAATGTATAACTTACTTGATTTACTCGAAGTTTATTCAAAATCTTTAAAAAACCCTAGCTTTCCATGAATCACATGATCATCAACATAAAGGTGGAGTAGGTTAGGATTTGTGCAGTAGATTATTATTTTAGTGACAAGATGAGGAAGATAACAAAAATGGAAGTAGCAAGTAAAGGATGAGAGCAAGATTCAACGTCGATGAAGGTTGGTGAGTGTCATAGAGATAAAGATAACGAAGAAGATGAAGATATTTAACCAAATAAAATATAATTTAAAGTTAATCTTTCAAATGGATTAAAAGGGATTGTGGGTGAGTTTGTCACTTGCCACTTGTCACCTCCCCATGGTTCCACTTGGTCCTCCTTAATAATTAGTCCATTTGCGTCAAATTTCTAATCGAAATGTCTCCTAATTTTCTATGACACCTGTCGTTAAATCCTAATGCCATATATCAAGTATTTCTATTGCCATTTGACACTTATTTCTATTACCATTTATCAATTGTCTTGCCACTTAGCATTTTTCCTAGTCCAGAAATACCCAAAACCTCAAAAATTTTCCCAATTTTTACCAAAAATTCTAAATCAATAATTATACTCACCAAATCAATTTTAAAGACAAAATAGTCACTATTTATATTATAATCACATTACAATCATTTATACCCAAAAAATGTCAAATGAGTCCATGAACAGTCATTGTAATGTGTACAAAAATTAATATTCAATTATGTGTGTATGCTACTGTTATGCACGAGCATGAAATGCAATTCCTAATTTCTCATTGCTATTTCTTATTTACAGTAATCTAGGATTCTAACTCTTAATATGGTAAAATATGATATTACATTAAACCTTTGAGCATATTTATGTATATATAATTTTCCCCTTATTCTTGACTACAAACTGATCTTAAGGTCAAACTACATTAAATTTATATTTATGGGGTGATCATATAGGCATGCCTTCATGATGTGAATCAAATTTTAACATATTTTAATGAAGATATATTTTTCATATTAGGTGATCTTTGTATCTCGAATCGAACATCAAATAGAAATAACGAAAAATGCTGAAATACTTGATTTTGTTTCCATAACTTTCTACCGAACTTTCCAATGTCAAAACGAGTGCAAATTTTCTAGCACCTTCATAGGATCTACTCACAAAGATGTGGTTAACATCTTTCTGTAATTTTCTTAACACGTGAACCTCTGAATGGGTCAGACTATCTTTACGATGATGACTTACTTAAGCAACTACAAGAGAACTTAGGCCATATTACTATATTGGTTGACCAAGTTTAAAAATCAATTGATCCAAAGATAATGAAAGTCGTCATTCTGTCCCGTAAGGCTTTCGATACTAGAAAATATCAAATACATGTGTCAAGTGTGACACAAATCTAATACAATCATGCATATCTAATACCTTACTAACATGAATGAGAAAATGGAGTGTGGCAAATTAGGATGATACCAGTATGATCTGATATTATCATCTTCCCGTTTGTAGGTCTTAGTTTCTCTAAACTTTATACAAAATTGTCTATGGGAAACTGCACCAGAAAAATCTTATTTTTGATCACTAAATGCTAAACTACATTGGAGAAACTTCATGTTCTATCACTAGATGCTAAACTACATTAAAGAACCTTTGTTTTCTCTTATCGTATGCTAAATTGCATTAGAGAAAACCTATATGGGATTAAACTCTTATAAACCCCTATTTTATGTCAAAATATATGGATATACATATTAAACTGCATGTGTACTAATGACATAGGCTTAAGGTCAATCTGTATATGTGCCCAATGACCTTTAAAATGCTTAAAATTGATACAGGCCTTAAGACTTTCATATGTTTTATGACAATGAATAATAACACCTTTGAATGAGGATTAAAAAATGATTATATTTATTGATAAACCACTATAATGTCATAAAACATCAAAATATAAAACATACAAGGAGCAAACATAATGACCCCTAGCTAACAGTGTCAAAAGACTTCAATACACCTATACTTTATACAAGTCCTTCAAAAATACGTGGTAAAAGTCCTTTAGTTAAAGGATCAGCAAGAATCTTCTCAATCCTCATATGCTCCACCTCATTGTCACCTTTCTGTATCATCTCCTTTATAACCAAGTATTTGACCTCCAATTGCTTAGACCCTGTGATATTCTTATGAACAACACAACAGATAGATTATCACAATATAACCAAATGGGTCTAGCTACTGAATCAACCACAAACAACTTAGAAATCAAATACCTAAGCCAAAACTCCTATGAAGTAGCCCCACAGCATGCTACAAACTCTACATGCAAAGTCAAAGAAGTAACTAGAGTATGCTTAACACTTTTCCACAATACTGCACCATTTGTCAACATAAAAATGTAATCTAAAGTGGACTTTCAAACATCCAGATATATAGCAAAATCATAATCTGTATACCCCACGAGGTCTAAATTGTTGACCCTTTTGTATGTCAGCACATAATCCTTGGTTCCCTTTAAGTATCTCAACACTCATTTAACTACATTCAAGTGGTGAATTCCTAGGATAACTAGATATTAACCCAGAAGTCCAACAGTAAATGCAATGTTTTGCCTAGTATACACCTAAGCATATATCAGGATACTAACCGCACTAGAATAAGAACCATTCTTTATGGCCTCTTTCTCTACTTCATTCTTTGGACACTGTGCCAAAGATAATCTCTCACTATGAGAGATAGGTGATACAACAGGTTTACAATCAACCATATTAAACCTTTGTAACATACGCTTAATGTATGCACTCTGTGAGAGGCTTAAAAAGTATCGAGATTTGTCTCGGTGAATTTGAATACCTAAGACAAAAGATGCTTCATCAAGATCCTCCATGTCAAAATGCTTAGCCAAAAGTTGCTTAACCTCATGTAATATGGCCAAGTCATTTAATATGAGCAATATATCATCAAAATATAACAATAGGAAGATAACTTTGCTCCCTCTAAACTTTTAGCATAAACATCTGTCAACTTTATTTTCCACAAAGCCAAAAAAGGGCACAAGCTCATCAAACTTAAGGTACCACTATTTAAAAGCCTATTTCAAACAGTATATTGATTTTCTCAATTTGCAAACTTTGTCAGTCCTTTCTTAATCCTAAAATCCTTCATGTTGCTCTATATAGACCTCGTCATAAAGGTTATCATTTAGGAAAGTAGTTTTAACATCCATCTTATGTAGCTCCGCATCATAATGAGCTATTATTTTCATAATCGCTTTGAATGCAACCTTAAAGGATACGGGAGAGAAAGTAACATTAAAGTCAACCTCTTCTCTTTGAGTGAACCCTTTTGTAGCCAACCGAGCCTTAAACCACCCAACTTTACCCTGATTGTCCTTCTTGGTCTTAAACAGTCATTTACATCTGACGGATCTATAATGTTCAAAAAAATCAACTAGCTCCCATATCTTGTTATGCTTTATAGATCACATCTCATCATTCAATGCATCCCACCATAAATCCACATTGGGCCTAGAAATATCTTTTAAAGGTAACTAGATTTGCAACATGTCCAATATCATAGTTCTATTCCCCCAAATAGACTATATAATTAAATAGGATAGCAGGTCGTCTCACTCTAGTTGATCTCTGTAACTGCATTGGTTCTTGTACCTTAGGAACCTCTATTCGTACAGGCATGGGTTTTGGTTCCTATACAAGTAAGGTACTAAGACCTTGACCCATTGAACCTGATTGTATGAGTGGTGGATATGCAATAATTGTAGTATCTAACCTACTATCATCTGAAGAATGAGAAGGACCACCCTCATCAATGACATCATATTCTAGTAACTTAATTGTTTGTGATTCTACAATTATAGCCCCTCTTTATCTACAGTAAAATCTGTAGTCTTTAGAGTCATCAGGATATCCAACTAAATACTAACAAGTAAAACGAGCATATAATTTACTTTTATAAGGATTATACAAGCATACCTCAGCAGGGAAGCCCCATACACGAATGTGTGCAAGGCTAGGCTTCCACCCTTTCCAAATCTTAAAAGGTATCTTAGACACTGACTTGCTGGGGACTCTGTTAAATATATATAATGTCCTCTTGATGGCTTCACCCTAAAGATAATTAGGAAGATTAGTCCTGCTCTGCATTGACCTCATCATGTCCTTTAGGGTACAGTTACACCTTTCGGCCAAACCATTTTCTCTGGACTACTTGGCATAGTAAACTGAGTTACTATTCCATAAGATTCCACATATCTAGCAAACATAACTTTTTTGGTCATAAAACACCATGTTTATCATAACACTCTCCTCCACGGTCAGATTTGAAAATCTTGATGGATTTTTCCATTTGGTTCTCAACCTCAGTCTTAAAGATCTTGAATTTATCAAGAATTTCATACTTTTCCTTAAGTAAGAACATATAGTCGTACCAAGAATAATCATCAATAAAAGTCAGAAAAATCTAGAATTGCTCAGTGTAGCTATATAAGGTTCACTAATATTTGTATTTATGAGGTCGAATAAACTCGAAGCTTGAGTTAACCAGTTTTTCTTTATTTTGATTAACTTACCTTTACAACAGTCAGCACATGTTTCCAGATTATCCAAATCTAGTTTTCCTTTTTTAATCTCTCAACTCTTTCTTTGGAAACATGTATGACTTTTCCTTAATAAGAGGTATCTTTTGAGTAACAAGCTTAACACTATGTGAAAAAGCATACATTTCATGAGGGGTAAGACACATTCTATATAATCCATATGACAAGAAGGCAGTTCCAATATGTTTTGCATTGAAGAATAAATTTACAGTTGAAGTATCAATGACAAAATGATAACCTTCTTTGTATAACACTAATACAGAGATCAGATTCTATCTAAAAGATGGTATATACAATGTGTCATATAATACAAACGTAAACCCTATATCAAGGTTTAAACATACTTGCCTTACATACATAACACTAACTTCTTCATTATTACCAACCATCAGTTTCTCATCCCCTTTAGTTGGATTTCTCATATATCTGAACCCCTGCATTGTAGAGGCAACATGACTAGATGCTCCACTATTTAGTCACTATGAACTAAATGTGGCTATAGAAAAATTAAATTCGTGAATCATGTAAGTTAAGGAGTTATTTGAGTTACTCTTTGACTTTCCAAACTTTATATTTCTAGCAATCGAATTTTTATACTCCTTCTTATAGAAGAAGCACTTCGTATTCTTCATATCTTGTGGACACTTTGTAATACTAGATTGACCAATATGCAACTGTAAAAAGGTTTTGGATTTCCTTCCTTTGAACCTTTATGGCTTGTCCTTTCCCTTTCCTTTAGTTGCAAGCAAGGTTGTATGAGGAGTGTTCTTTAGTTTCTCTTCGTCTGCAACACAACAGGTGATCAAAGTATTAATGTTCTAAGCCTCATCTTGTGAACTATATGTAGTAATTAGAATACCAAACTCTGAACGAAGTATATTTAGGGCTTGGTGCACTACTAATGCATTAAGAATTGGAATATCCAGCGCCTTCAGCTTGCTCTAGTAGTGGACCATCCTAGTGATGTATTCCTATACTCCTCCTTCTCTATTGTACCTTATGGATAATAATTTCTTACACAAGGTACTTGTCTCAACATTTGACAAGACCCTGTAACTCTAAAAGAAATTGTCTAGGAATTATTTTTTTCTTCTTGTATCTGGCAGTCAACTTAGTAGATAATCCAGGATTGACCTCTTAATGGTCAGATAACACGTTCTGTTTGAACGATCCTATGCTGCATATTCTTCTTTATCAACTTCTAAGTTGATGGATTTAGGTAGGGATGGCCTAACCCTACGCATTGCCATATTAATATTTTCCATCTCTTTCGTAATCTCTACATCCGCTTTCCACTTTTTAAAAATTGTAAGCAATCAGGGTTTCAATAATGACACTGTATTCGTTGACAAAAAAGATAACTATAAAATGACAATGTAAAGATCAACACAAATGTAGGATAACAACGATACTAAAAGTTATAAAATAGTATCTGTACTAAGAATCCATTCATACATATCATGAAACACCTGTGGGTTTAATACATGATACATGCGAAGCAAAACTCCACATAAAAGTGATCAACAAACATACCATCAACTCTCATGATACTACCACCTATGGCAAATGGATCATTTAAGCAACGACTTTCCTTTATCTTATACCTTTATGCATATCTCAAAATCCTATGAAGGCCATCACCTGTAGGAAGAATGGCCAAACATAAGACCAAAGATATCCCTGAACATGAAAGTAGAATAATTCAAATACTGACTCGAAAGGCCACTATGGTGACTACATTCTCATCAGTACTTAAAAGGTCTATAAACACAAAAGATACATCTATATGATATCCTTACATTCTTTATGGGCATACAATATGTGAAAATGTACCATCAATAAATGCAAAATCTAAATGCACAGTCTAATTATCATATACTAGTGCTAAAACATTATCAGTATGCTTTATTTTAGACTTTCGTTACAAAAAATCTCAATCAAAGTGATTATCATATGATACCAAACACTGAACTATCCACATAAGACACAAAACCTTCACATATCTCCCTCATGCCAAGTTTAAAGCATGAAAATTCACTAAAAATGGCTTTAAAATGTCTTATTTCCTTTTTCTGGAGTTAAAATTTATTTATTACTCATGTAATGAATCTAGAAAAATTAAAAAACTCACTTTATGAATTCTCCAGACCAGTAAACAGATCCAAAATAACCTAGGATATCTTTATAGGAATTCTAAACTTTTTGAGTTTTTTTGTTGACGTCAACATCACTATAGCGCTGACATCAGTGCTAATGACCTCACGGGTGCGCGTGATCTGGATGGCACGTACAATAAACACGCACGCCTAACATGCCTCTGGATACATTAGGCGCATATTTTGCACATGCCCTACGTACATCAACACGCTTGGGCCTTATTGGTGTGTGTGGCCCATAAGCTTTATGTTTGGATGCACATGATCATCTGACACACTCCAAACAGACGTACTCACCTGTGTGTGCTAAGCATCAGGACAGATGGCTGGTGTTTGCATCACACGTGCCTGTCCCCTCATCACCATTTAAATTCTATGTTTAAGCTAGTGTGTGTATCACACATGCCACATGCATCGTCCATCTGCTACATCATGTATCGCTCATCTGCGAATGCCTTCCCACGTGCACTATACACACATAGGGAGAGTGTACCACCCGTGTCCAATGGTCTCTATCGCCTCCAATAATCGAGGCAATTTTTGGTGAGTTTTGAGTCGATTTTTCTCACTTTGAAGCTATTTTCAGCCCATTTTTGTAACATGTAACACACTTTCAAACATTCATATGCAAGGAAAAACCAAAAAACAGATCACCATTCTCCTAAACCCTTATGGAGAAAAACTAAGAAACTTTCGTTTTTAACCACTCGATCACGTAACCACTGTGATACATATGTAACACGTAATATAAGCCTTAGTTACGTATCCCGAATTGAACATGAAAGGGAAATAACAAACAAATGCAGAAACACCTGATTTCAATTCCATAACCTTTTCTAGGCCAAAAGGAGCATAAATCCTCTAGCAACTTCATAGGATCTACTCATCGAGACATGCTTAATGTCTTCCTATAGTTTTCTTAACATATGAACCTCTAAATAGGTTAGAATATCTTTATGTTCACGAATTACTTAAACAACTACAAGAAACCGTAACCTGTACATATAACTTCCATATCGTGCCTTCCCATCATAGGCTTAATAAAGGTCCAGTCCACACTGACTGGGGTCCATTTTTTCCTAAACTTTGGCCCGTTAATTTAGATCTTTTATTGGGCCACTTTATTATACTTATCCCAATCAAAATTATGTAACTTAACTGATAAGTTATTAAAAACTACTAAAATGAAATTAATTGTTGTCCACCTTATAGGAATATACTAACAACCTTAGGTTGTACAATATTAATATTTCAATGAATATATTCCACTTTACGATAAACCATATATATTTTTATGAATAAGAATTCCAATAAAGTGGGGTTCAATTGGGAGTTTACATCCAAGTCTTATTACAAAGCTTAACTAAGCCTATGAAATAACAATATACTAACATCAAGCATATTACTTAATGCATGAAGAGATCCTTGTGTGGCACTTGTTAAACATGCAGGGTTAATCCCTCTCTTGCTTAATGTGCCAAAAAGCATATTACTTACTGTATAAGTTCCATGTCCTAACCTTTCCATTAAGTATACATAGCTTCAAGATAAGAATAGGCTGTAAACAACATTTTACTTCAGATGAGTGTAAGTAGTTGTCTCCATAGAATGCAAGCTCAGTGATGTAAGTAGTTGTTCATTTAGGCTTGAGTTTTTAGGGTTTGACAAAGATTTGTTATCTTATACTAAGTCATATCTTTATACATCTTGGCTTAAGTTTTTAGATTTCAATGAAGATTTGTTTTCTTATGATATTTATTGCTCCATTTGAAACATCTCTTCTACCTTATAATTTTGAAGAATGGAAGATACATTTTG
>JAOTJB010112140.1:0-19829 GCA_027123815.1 Erythroxylum minutifolium | reverse complement strand
AATGACAATTCCGGGTTTCTTATTGTAACTCTCATCATCAAATTGATCAGATATCAAAGCCCTTATTAATATCATAAGGTACTTATAATTTGGACCAAACTAAAACAATGTGAAATCAAGTTGATAACTTAATAGACCACTTCAGATTTTCTACCCATATGATTTCGGGTCTATTTTACATAATTAATATGGTAGGGTAAATGACAAAATTAGGCAATACTTCCTTCTGGAAAGTTGTTCTACATTGTCTTAAGTTTCTAACGACTCCAAGATCATCCAATTTGATTCAGTATTCAATGAGTTATGCACAAAATACCTCAGACTGTGCACATTTGAACTTTTGGATAGCACATAATCATACCCTCTAATTGTTCAACTAATATCTTTCAGCTCAGACATCCAAAAATTTCAAACTTTATACCAATTTAAAGCTAAGAGAGTAAGCTACAACTTTGGTGAAGACAACTCAGCCTAATTCGGCCCAAATCAATCCAGTTTATTCAATAATCACAGGACATGATTTCTGTCCCTGGTAGTGCTACAGCCTAAGCTAAAACTCACTTCCATGCCAATTTTGAAAATCAAAGAGACAGAAATTAAATTCGACCTCTTCACAACAATTGTAGAAATATATCTCTAGTTTAATATGAATCAAAAACGAACTCATTCAGAAATCTACATCTCAAGTTCTAATTTGAAAACCGAAGCATGATCATGGAAATTTTCCAATGCATAACATCCAGCAGACTCCCACATTTTCATCCTATCAATCAATTTCATGTTAATTCAGATAGCTCTAGATTTTTATGGGGAGAAAGAAAAATGTCTTAGGAATCTATTGGTTTAAGTTTCAAGTTATTTGGAGTTCGGATGAAAGAGTTATAGGCAAAAGATTGAGAGCTGCTCAATGAAAAACTCTAGTTTTTATCCCACACAACTAACCCATCACGTTTTCTCTCTCTAGCACGTTAACTTCATCTTCTTCACCAACCCAGATCACCGAAACTGCAAATTTTCTTCACTCTTTTTCCTCTCTTCCACTTTCCCTGTCATCTTTAATTTATAACCTCACATTGTCTCTTTCATTTGTAACTAACTCAGAATACAACATTAGTTATATATATATCACAACCAGAAAGTTTTCAAAACTATTCATCATCAACAACCCTTGTTTACAACACTTTCTGCACTTCTTTCATTTTCTGTTTTCTCTCTCTCTTTTTTTAATCCACTCTTTAAACTCATTTAACTCCTAATTCAGTTCAAATCATTCACATAAGATCAAAATACAAGATTCACACCTAAACATCTAATATCATTTCTACTAATACTTAACAGGTACATGGAGACAACAACCCATTTTCGGTTTTCTCTAAACCATGACAGAGTGTATATGCATTCATAAATTTTCCAGAACTCTTCCAAACTCATTTCAAACTAAGACAGAACTTATTTCATACTTTTCTGGACAAATTTCTATTTCACAGCTCCATCATCTAATTCATTCATCACCGAAACTTTGCTTCTCTAACCTCACAAACATGCATGCATTTCCACAGTAAAACATCATTTACAACAACCAAAACCCAACTTAAACATAACTTACGTGATTGGGCTATGAATTCCAGCAAGGAGAACAGATCAAAAACAGTGAGAGTCTCACAATTAATACTCGGATGCTAAGTGTTTCTTCACCGAGAAGGACACTCTCAATGCATCAATCCTAACCCCAAACATCATACTCGTGTACACTTTGCATGTCATACATTTGTCCTAACACTTTCAAGCCATTTGTCACACCTAATTAACCATTTGTCATCTACCTATTATCGCCATGTGTCACTCTATCATTGGTCCATAATATCCTGAATTTTTCGAAAATTTCTAAATTCAACAAAAATTCTGAAATAATTATATGACTCTCCAAATATATTTTTTTAGCTCAAAATAATTCACCAAAATTTCTAAAATATGCAAAATGTACAAATATTGCCAAATCACATTTAATACACTCCAATTTAAATCCTCAATTTCCATGTATAAACTAATTTATTTGGAAATGCCAATGAATGCATATACAATCATATGAATGTGCAAAATAAATATGTATGTCACTATTAATTATGCATGATGTGCATTTTCCTAATTTCTCATAATTTCCCATAATTTACAATTATAGTCCTAACATGGGTACTGGGATGTTACAGTAAGGGATAACAAAAGGGTAGATCATTTAAGCCAAGGGTTAACACAAAAAGGGCCTTAATAATCTCTTTTAAGCATGCATCCAGTAGACTTAAACTGATTTAAAGCAAGTTCTGAAGGTAATAACCTAAAGAACCAACACACAACAAAGAAATGGACTAACTATAGATGGAGTCATATGGGCTCAATCCTTACATTAGCTCAAATGAAAATTCATTATATTTCTTTACACTACCTCATTGCTCAAATGTCAAATTGTGAATAAGCTTATGTAACCAACTACTTTTCATCACTCGATATGGTCCACTTTCAACTCAAGTAGCCTAATCCAAGTTCAAGCATGCATTCAATCTAATTCTAACTAGCATGACAGAATCTCATGGCAACACAAATCAAAATGATTCAAGTGTGATTCCATTGCTTAACACAAAACAACATGATATGCCTAAACATGCATCCTATTTAATAGAATGCAAACAATGATTAAAACCATGCCATTGACAACACAAGTGTCACCTCCCCACACATAAAGAATACATTGTCCTCTATATGACAAGGTAACCATAAAATAAGAAAAATGACAACAAACTAATCAAAAGATAGCAATCCAAACAAAAGAAAGCAAACCAAATAAAAGACATTAAACCCAACAAAAGACATAAAACCAAACAAAAGAAATCAAATCAAACAAAAGACATAAAACAACTAACAAAGTAATTAAAACAATGTTAAAAGTTTAGGGTAAGAAAGGCTTATGAAGATTGTGGTGGTGGTGGTGTTGACGAAGGGGCTTTAAAATTATTCCTCTAAAAGAATTTGAGGAATTTCTTCTTCATGTACCACTGCTCCTTATGGACTTGTCTCATCTGGGTGCTGAGTTCATTAATTTGCAATGCCATTTGCTGCTCATTAGAGGCCATCTAGTTGAGGATTTGCTAAAATTTGTCGACCTCTGCTGATGTATTTGTTTCCCTTCCATTGCTTCTTCTTGTGGCTCAGGGATTGCTTGGGATGTGGGTGGTCGGGAAGCGGCTGTGTCCTTGCCCTTCCTGTTATTAACTACAGTGTCAGTTTGAGGATTTTGGAGCTCTAAAATTTTAGAGCGCCTCAAATAAGATATGTCAAATATATTGTATTGATGACATATCGTATTGAATTACACGTACACTATCCACATCAAAGTTATAAAACAAAGCCAAAGTAGTAATAATATGAGACATGCTAAAGTAAGAGCTCTTCTTATTCACATAATCACTATTGATCGAAAAATCTGATAAGGAGCATTGATTTTGATTTTTCGATCTATGCACCAAAGGAAGAAAAGTTCTTTGGCCGATCACTTTATTACTTTCAGTTTTATTGAAAACCATTAAACACATCAATTTATGCAAAAGTAGATGCTCGATGCCAAGAATTAAAATGTTTGGTTCATTTTTAGAGTCAAAATTAGCTTCACCCGTTAGAGTTTTCCAGTAATTTTCCACATCAAAGTTATCGTGATCATCTAAAATTTTTATGTTCGATAAATTGAAAAGTGCATGAATGACATTATAATCAAGTTTATACATATCACTAGCTATCCTAAACCATAATACATCCATTTTAGGATTATAGCGCACAGTAGTGAAAAACTCGATAATCATCATAGGGTAAATATGCACATCACAATGAATGAACCTACCCTAACCTATGTTCGCAGCTAATCGCTCAACATTTCGCCTCACTCCTATAGTTTCTAATAATTCAAAGTCAAAGTATCAAGGAGTAATTAATTCCCTATCTCTAAAGTCTCAGAAAAGCATACCTTTGTCTTCTGAATAAATGGGGAATGGGGCACAAAAAGTGGCCGCCAAATCAGGTTTACTTTCACAAGAGACTTAAAGGCGTAATTTGTTGGTTGGTTTTCGAGTTGCCATCTTCTTCGAAGCCATTGAAAGGTGAAAACCTACAAAAGTAAGGAAGAGAGGGATGAGCTCATTTTTAGATAGAGAAAAAAATCTTACCCAAATCCTTGTAGTTTTAAATGATTAATGTATAATAAGAGCAAAGGATTGTAAGATTGATGGAAGAGATGAAGAAAATACCAAGAATCTAGTGTAAGATGAAGGAGTTGAGAGAGTGGGAGAGTGAGTTTTGTAGGTTTAGAGAGAGAGATTATGAAAATTTGAAGAGTGAATGAAAGAAGAAGAGGGGAGGGAAATTTAAAAATTTCCTCAGATTAGGCTTCCCACGATCGTGGGAATGAGATCATGGGAATACCCCTCATTCTCACGATCGTGTGTTTTCTCACCAGAAACTTTCTAGAGAGATTTCCTACAGTCGTGGGAATCACCCCCATTCCCACGATCTTGGGTTAACTCTCTAGAAACTTTCTGGAGAGATTGCCTACGGTTGTGGAAAACTTACTAATTCCCACGATCGTGGGTCGGTGTAATTCTTCCACTTCTTACCCTTCTTACAAGCCTAGCATGCATTCTCAATGATCCCATAACCTACAAACACATCAAAATAATATTACCAACAAAAAATTTGAAGAGAAAACAAGTTAAAATTCAAATAAACTCCAAATAAATGCCAATCAAACTCAAATCAAACCTAATCGTAACTGAATAAATTAAATAAACTTGAACAATTAAAAGAAAGACAAACATGCTAAATTAAGGTCTTCCTCATACATTTATGAAAGAGTGGAAGAAAGGAAAGAGATAACTTCCCTTTGTTATAGATATGTCCCCCCATGATATGGCTTGCAACGATGCCCATTAACCTTGAATGTTTCTCCCTTGTCTTTTTCAGCTCCAAAGCTCGATGGGGAAACACTTAAAGAATCTTGAATAGTCCACTCCTTCTTGACTTGAGCATTCCTGGAAGTAGCAGAAGTCTTGAATTGAACAAAAGTACCAAGTCTCCACTCTTAAATTCCTTCTTCTTGATGTGGCCATCGTGCCACTTCTTAGCCCGTTCTTTGTATAGCTTGGCATTTTCATAAGCATCATATCTTAATTCTTCCAACTCATCAAGGTGTAACAATCTCTTTTCTCCTGTTAGCTTCCAATCTATGTTAAATTTCTTGATTGCCCAATAGGCTTTATGCTCTAACTCCAATGGTAATTGGCAAGCCTTACTATATATAAGTCGATATGGTGTTATGGTAGTTTTGAAGGCTGTCCTATAGCCCCATACTGCGTCATCCAACTTTAAAGTTCTCATTGTCTTCTCCAAAATCATTTTCAGCTCTCTATTCACCATGTCCACTTGGCCACTGGTTTGGTGGTGGTAAGGTGTAGCCACTCAATGATGAACATTATATCTTCTCAGAAGGGTTTCAAATGGTTTGTTGCAAAAATGACTCCTTTCATCACTTATAATCGCTCTAGGCACCCCAAATCTAGTAAAAATTTCTTAATAAACTTTTGAACCACCTTATCATCATTAGTTGGAGTGGTAACTACCTCAACCCATCTGGAAACATAATCAACCCCAACTAATATTTAGGTGTTTCCTACGGAGGAAAGGAATGGTCCTATAAAGTCTAAGCCCCACACATCAAATACCTCCACCTCCATTATGTTTGAAAGCAACATCTCATCCCTCTTTGATATATTGTCTATTTTTTGACATCTATCGCACTTTAGCATAAATCTCAAGCATCTTTAAACAAAGTCAGACAATAGAATCCATACTCCAAGATTCATGCAGCAGTCTTATTAGCTCTATTATACCCTACATAAAGTGAGCTATGACATTGCATTAAAATTTTAGGCATTTCATCTTCAGGGACACACCTGCGAATCAAACTGTTAGCACATATCTTATAAAGTACTGGTTCATCCCAAATATACCAAGAGCATTAAAATAGAAAACACGTCCTTTGTTGATACAAAAAATCAGATAGAAGAATACTACCTAAAAGGTAGTTTGCAATATTTACAAACCGAGGAAGGAAAGGATTATCTACCATCATTAAGGCCTCGTCAGGAAAGCTTTCCTCCAGTTCCTCTTCCTCTGCATGATTCCCTCCTTCAAGTCTTAATAAGTGGTCTGCTATGACTTTTTCTACTCCCTTCTTGTCTTTAATCTCAATGTTGAACTCTTAAAGCAGGAGTACCTAAGTATGAGCCTAGCTTTTGCATCCTTCTTGGCGAAGAGGTAACATAACTCTGTATGGTCTGTAAAAATAATAACTTCTGAGCCTAAAAGATAAGAACGAAATTTCTCACAAGCAAATTGGTGTAGTTCAGTTGTGCTCCCATCAAATTCTTACCTGCATAGTATATAAAATACAGCCTCTTCTCTTTCCCCTGGCTAAGCACACAGCCAGTAGCATAGTCACTTGCATCACACATAATCTCAAATGGAAGGGAGTAATCTGGTGATGTCAAAATAGGTGCGATTGTAAGTGCCTTCTTTAACCTATTAAAAGAATCTAAACAATCATCATAAAAAACAAAAGGCACTTCTTTAACCAATAAAGAGTCAGGGGTCTAGCAATAAGGGAAAAATCTTTAATGAACCGTCTGTAGAATCCTACATGACCAAGGAAAGCTCGAATACCCTTAATGTTGGTAGGAGTTGGTAACTTTTCAATTACTTCGGTTTTAACGCGATCCACTTAAATCCCTTTATATAATGTCTTGTGGCCTAATACAATTCCCTCTTGAACCATGAAATGACATTTCTCCTAATTTAAAACTAGAAGAGACTCCTCATATATTTGAAGCACTTTGTCTAAACTAAGCAAACAATGATCAAAAGAACCTCCAAAGATAGAGAAGTCATTTATAAATACCTCCTTAAAGTTTTCATTCATGTCTGCAAATATGGCCATCATGCACCTTTAGAATGTAGCAGGTGCACTGCATAAACCAAAAGGCATCCTCCGATAAGCAAAAGTCCCATAAGGATAGGTGAAAGTGGTCTTCTCTTGATCTTCCGTGTATATAAATATTTGATTATACCCTGAATATCCATCAAGAAAGAAATAAAAAGAATGACCACTCACCCTCTCAATCATTTGGTCCACAAAAGGTAAAGGGAAATGATCCTTTTTAGTGGACAAATTTAGCTTCCTATAGTCAATACACACTCACCAATCTGTGACAATCCTAGTGGAAATTTTTTTAACTTTTTCATTCTCCATCACCATCATGCCACCCTTCTTCGGCACACACTATACTGGACTCACCCACTCATTATCTGAAATGGGGTAAATAATCCCCGCATCCAAAAGTTTCACCACCTCCTTCTTTACAACCTCTTGTATATTTGGATTTAACCTTCTCTGTCTTTCTCTCGCAGTTTTACATCATTCTTTTAGGTTAATCCTATGCATCACTACATTGGGGCTAATCCCTTTAATATCATAAATTTGCCACCCCAAGGCTTTAATCCTCTTCCTAATGGCCTCCACTACTTTCTCTTCTTGCTCACAATCTAATTCATCGAAGATAATGATAGGTAAAGTATGGTTTTTCCCTAAAAAGGTATATCTCAAATGGGAAGGTAAGGGTTTAAGCTCTAAAGTGAGAGGTTTAACAATAGAAGGTTGTGTAGGTGTATTAGTTCTCTCCAATTTCTCTAAATAAAATTCCTTATATAAATCCTCTTGCTTCACACTCTTATCCCTGTCCACTTCCTTAATTTTATCAACTTCTTCTTCAACCTTCTTTAACAATCATCCACAACATCAATTTTCATACTTACATTACCATCCAATGGTTTCTTCAAAGATTTTTACATATTAAATTCAACTTGTTCATCACCAATTCTCAAAAAAAGCTTCCCTTCACACACATCAACTAATGACCTACCAATATTCATAAAGGGCCTACCCAAAATCAATGGACAATTTATATCAGCTTCAAAATCCAGCACAACAAAGTCAACGAGAATTATAAAATTGTCCACTTTTACCAGTACATCTTTCACAACTCCAAATGGCCTTTTTGTGAATTGATCCACAAGTTGAATTAGTATGGATATTAGCTTGAACTCTCCTAGTCCCAATTTCCTGAAAATAGACAAAGGCATCAAATTAATATTTGCACCTAAATCACATAAACATTTAGAAAATTCAAAATCACCAACAACACATGGAATAGTGAAACTCCCTGGATCTTATAATTTTGAAGGCATTTAGCTTGATATGATGGAACTGTAATTTTCTGTCAATGTTACTGTCTGATTGTCTTCCCAAGTGCATTTGTGTGTGAGTATATCCTTCAAAAACTTTACATACTTAAGCATACACTCCAAAGCTTCCACCAATGACAAATTAATCTATAGCTTCTTCACTTTCTCTAAAAACTTGGAAAACTGAGTGTCCACCTGACGTTGTTTCAACCTTTGTGGATACGGAAGTTTAGGCTTATAGTCCTTTTTCACACTTGATTCTTCCATCTACTTGCCACTTTGAAGTGTAATAGCCTTGAGTTGCTCCCTTAGAATGGCCTCAGTATTGCTCGGTAGGCTACTTGCATTTCTAGAAAATAAAGCATTAGCAAGTTGACCTACCTGAACCTCCAGGTTATGGATCGATGAGGCATGGTTCTTCATAATCTAATCAAATTTCACCTCTATCCTCTTTTGACTTTCCTCTTAGCTAGCAAATATTCTATTATGGTTCTCTTCTTGAGCTGCCAGTTTGGAATCAAAAATCTCCATAAACTTGTCCATTTTGCTCTCCATCGATCCAATTCGACCATGCTAAAATCCAGGAGGACCTTGCGGTCTCGTTTGGCTACCTATATTGTTAGTACTCCAAAAAAAATTTACGTGGTTTTTTCACCCTGGATTATAAGTGTTCGAGTCAAGGTTGTTACCTCTAAGCGGCTGGCCCAGATAACTTACCTGTTCTGTACCACTAGCTCCCAACAAAAAACACTATGCTGAGCCATAATTGTTTTACCCACATTGCTCACATTGTACTTGCATCACCTCAGTTATAGATTAAGATACTCCTTACATATTGTTCAACTGCTTAGTAAGGGTTATAATCTGTGCTTACATAACAGTAATAGACTTAATAGGGATCCTACCTTTTGGCTCCTTCTGCCTCTATTTACTCCTCTAGCTTGACCACATGCAATTGTTGCTCACCAACTCCTCCAAAAGGTTATGAGTTGCATCAATAGTCTTCCTCATTAAAGAACCTCCATTGGATGCATGTATGGTTCCTCTCATGCTCAGATTCACACCATTATAAAACATCTGTAACAGGAATTCCCTCAGAAGGTTGTGGTGGGGATAACTTCTTGGTAATTCTTTAAATCTCTTCCAGGCTTCATAGAGAGATTCCCCATCATTCTGTTGAAAATTCATAATCTCCTTTATGATCTTCGTCGTCTTGGTCAATGGAAAATATTTTGCAAGGAATGCTTGGGCTAACTACTCCTAATTAGTAATCTGCCTCGAATTAAGCGAATTGTAACACGCCTTCGCCCCATCTTTCAAAGTGAAAGAAAATAATCTCAATTTTACTGCATCATCGAACATTCCATTGAACTGGAAGGTGTCGTAAATCTTCACAAAATTAGCAATGTGGGCATTCGAATCTTCGTTGGATAGCCTATAAAATTGCACACTATTCTGTAATATGCTAAGGAGTGCCGGCTTTATCTTGAAATTATTAGCTTAAACCACTGGCCTCGCAACTCCTTGAGAACTAGATCCTGGCCTCATGAAGTCCATCAGTGTCCTCTCAACTCCTCCTTGCTCTCCTTCTTCAACCACATCTTTTTGTGTAAGATATCGACGCTTCGCTCGACTTAACTCTCTTTCATGTCTTTTAATATTAGGAAACTCATCTTCACTAAATTTTGTCAATCTTCGCATGCTCTTTGTGTTCATGCACCTGCAAATACACAAGAAAATGTATCAAAAACTCTTAAATCAAAGTAATCTAAACTAAACAAGATTCTAAACAAACAATCTCCGACTACGATGTCAAAAACTTGTTGATTGCAAAACAGTCTACTAGTTTTACATTAAAAAATTGCAAGTATACAGGTCGTGGCTTGTAGTTAAAAAGTAGATATCGATCCTACGAGGATTGATGCTTAGGCACCACTTAATTTAGATCAAACTTTGTTTAAGAACCGAAATTTTTTTATAGAAATAAACTAAAAAATTAAATTAAAATTAAATGACTAACAATGAACAATTGATAACACCAAAATGTAGAAAATTGGAATTCAAGGTTCTAATAACTAGAGATCACTTTTTTCCTATCTTGTCTCCCTCCTATTTTATTAATCAAATTGCGTCTCACCTAAGATGTTTAAATGCATTAACTACCCTCTCTCAAGGTGTAATTAATTGTCCCTAATCAAATTAAATGAAATTGATTAAGCAATCTTCCAATCTACCAAATCACTCTACCAATTTAACTAGTTATTAAGTTATCCTATGGGTGATCAATTAAATTAGCCAAGATCTCTCTTTTAACTAATCAATTAACTTAATTAATGTTGGTCTATAGAATGCCAACTCTCGTTGTACAATCCTACACAGATTACCTTAATCAATCTCTCGATCTATTGCAAGATATAAATAAATTCAACAGTTATTAAAGACATCGTTCATTCAAAACAATAAAATAGGAGTTTAACAAGATGGCTCAAAAGTAATCCTTAAAAATAAATCAGCCACTCATGGTGTCTATAACATTCCCAATAATTGAATATTCCATCATACAATGACTAAAAGAGATAAAAACGACAGAAAATTAAATAAAGAAAACTCCTTATCTTCTTTGCCAAAATTTGGAAATTTCAGTGTTGGTAAGCTCTTCTCCCAATTGTAATTGATGATCCTTGAATCTCCACTTTCCTCAAGACTATAAATCTTGATTTTTCACTCAAGGAGGCTATTCTACATGGAGGGTTCACGTCCTCTTTCATCCATGGGAGTTTATTATCTTATATAGTCTAGAAAACTTAAAAATTAATTGAACCTTACTTACGTTCTTGAATTAAACATCCCATGATCATGAGAATTGGCATGATTCCCACTATCGTGGGTTTTTTGTAGCAGAATGCTTCCTCTTCTCTTCTCCTCTTTTGGTCTCTAGCTCAATCTCAATGTTGCTTAATGTCCATTCTTATATAAAAATAATCAATTCTTACCCTAAATTAACATCAAACATAAAAGAACAACAATGAGAATCAAATTAAATGAAAACATACAAAATGAATCCTAAAATACAATAATAATAAACTATTTTGTAAGAAACACATGTCAAATACTTAGAAAAACACACACTAATATACAAATATCAAATTATGACATAATTAGTTGACATATAAGTCCTTAAATCTTATATAAGGAACATATGATACTTCTACAACTCCTCACTTGGTTAATACTTAATTGAAAAAGATGTATAAATGAATGTGTAAATAAAGTTTATGTGTTTAACAGAATTTTAATACTTAAAAGAAAAAGATGTAAAAAGTCATATTTTTAAGTGATTATTGTTCTTTCTTAAGATAGGGATAACTTATTTTTAAAATTTTTTGGTGTGTTTATTCCTCTGTTTTTTCTGCCCCTATGTGTTGTCCATACGTTACTTTTGTGAATATGTGTAGAAATCCTAATGATTAGTTCGATATGGGTTATGTGTGTTGAATGAGTTGATTAAATGATAATATGTGTTAGGAACTTTGTTTTACTATTGCCTATAAGATGTTTGACTAAAGTTCACTTTGAATTTCTAATGTAACTCTCAAATTTGGGTCCTCTCACTTCTCACTCTCTGTTGAAGTTTTCCTCACTAAAAAACTATCATGAGCCCATCACTAACATAAAGTTTTTAAAACTTTATTAACCTTAAGCTATGGGTTATGCATCCAAAAATTGTAGTTTGTGTACAAGGGTATTATATTAAATACAAAATTGTCTTTTTCACAGGTTGTTTTTTGCGTTATAGAGTGTCGATAATTGACTAACCTCATTCTTCTTCTTTGTAGTCTGTGGTTGTTCGTTCCTTCAGGTAAGTCGTCTAACTAATGTCTACCATATGTTTTGCTTTAATAGTACATGAGTTTGTGTTTGGGTTTTGTGTAAATGCAAAGGAGGTGTAGGTTTTGTGTTGTTGTTTGCAATATTCTTATAATCATTGATGATATATACGCTGGAAACCCATGATGTGGCCCCCATAAGACTTATCGGTGAAATATTCCACGAGCTAGGAGTCATAGCGAGAGTCCTTTTCTCGATTTATAGGTGTAAATAATGCCATCTACCTTAGTATTTCTTTAAATTCAAACTTAGTATACAAAATTGAAGAAGTAGTAACTTAAATAGTCACGTAAAATTCACAATGATTTGAGGCATAATAAACTCGTAGGATGGTATATAAGTTGGAAATCTATGATGCAGCTTCTATGAGGCTATTCGGTGAAATATTCCATAAGCTTAAGAGTCACAATGAGAAGTACCTTTCTCGATTCATAGGTGCAAACAATGTCACGTACCTTAGTGCTTCTTTGAATTCGAACCTAATATACGAAATTGAAGAATTAGTAACTTGTACAGTCATGTAAAATTCACAATGACTTGAGGAATAATAAACTCGTAGGATGGTATATAGGTTGGAAACCAATGATGCAGCTCTTATGAGACTTATCGGTGAAATATTCCACGAGCCTAAGAGTCACAGTAAGAAGTTCCTTTCTCGATTCATAGGGGTAAACAATGCCACATACCTTAGTGTTTCTTTAAATTCGAACTTAGTATACAAAATTGAAGAAGTAGTAACTTGAATAGTCATGTAAAATTCATAATGATTTGAGGCATAATAAACCCTTAGGATGGTATATAGGCTGGAAACCTGTGATACAGCTCTTATGAGACTTATCGATGAAATATTCCACTAGCTTAAGAGTCACAGTGAGATGTCCCTTTCTTGATTCATAGGTTTAAACAACGCCACGTACCTTAGTGTTTCTTTGAATTTGAACTTAATATACAAAAATGAAGAATTAGTAACTTGTATAGTCACGTAAAATTAACAATGATTTTAGGCATAATAAACTTGCAGGATAGTATATAGGCTGGAAACTGGTGATGCTGCTCCCATGAGACTTATCAGCGAAATATTTCACAAGCCTAAGAGTCACAGCAAGAAGTTCGTTTCTCGATTCACATATGTAAACAACGCCATATATCTTAATATTTGTTTGAATTTGAACTTAGTATACGAAATTAAAGAATTAGTAACTTATACAGTCACGTAAAATTCACAATGATTTGAGACATAATAAGCCCATAGGATGGTATATAGGATGAAAACTTATGATGTAGCTTCCATGAGGCTTATTGGTGAAATATTCCACGAGCCTATGAGTCATAGTGAGAAATCCCTTTCTTAATTCACAAGTGTAAACAATGCCACTTACCTTATTATTTCTTTAAATTCAAACTTAGGTAATGAACTTGTACTGATTTTGTTGTATAGAATGAGAATTACACTTAATAATTCAATCATTTACTTTTAATTGTATAGTTAGATGGATAAAAGCTATGTCACGACCCAAAACAACATTGGGCACATGACAGCTGTCACATACCCGAGCTAAGGATGCTTACGGTACCTTTAACCCAACTATTGAATATCTTTAAAAACCTTTGGACAACACAATGATTGTATTTTGAAAATCTCAAAACTCAATCAAAACACCTGTTAATCAGTTTTAAACGCACTTCTATATTTACATTAAAACTCTTCTACAACTATTGGACTTTTAAGTTTACTTAAGAGCAAACTCAACGACAGTACAAAATGTTCACACATAAGGTCATTTACAAACCACAATACAATCAAGAGTTAATTTACAAAATTATAAAGCATATCGACATAAGCATGAGCCACTATACAATAAAATTACAAACACAGAGACTACTCACGTGCGATAATGCCCCGAAAATTTCAAAAGACCGCACTATCCACTCAAAACTTCAAGCTCACCAAATTAACCTATATGGTTGGAAAGCAGAGGGGGTGAGTACATTATGTACTCAGTGAGTAGGAAAAATGTATATAGCAAACAAAACCCGGTTCACACCAAGACGATCTAAATAACCTAAAGACAGGTTTACGTATCTAACATGTATATAACCACCTATGAAGTGAACATACATAACATAGAAACACATAGGCCTAGTCTAAGACTCAACTCAGACTAGTTAGGAACCATATAATCCTAGCCTATTATTCACTTATCCAGTGAAAATGGTTTCCAGTTCCAGTACATAAGAGTAGAAAACCATCACATGTAAAATCTTAGAATAGACCAAAATAGTTATATTGTCACCACTAGTCGGCCAAATCTAATGATAGATTTGTTTTCCTTGATCCTAAATTAACTTAGAACACCTTAGTTTGGGTTGGAGAATTAAAAGAAATGGTGGAAATTAGGTGATGGCTGAAAGTGTTCTTCTCCTTTTTTGTCCTTTCATCTCCTTTCTTTTAATTAAAACAAAGTGTTGTAATGCTAAATGGTGAAGTGCATGGCCACACAAGGAAGAAGGGTCTAGAATGTTGACTCTTCTTTGACCAAACATGGTGAAATTGGCCTTTTTCCCTTAGCTTATGTCAAATTACCATTATACCCTCCAAACTTTTCCTAAATTTACAATTAAGCCCTTATGTACATCAAATTTTCCAATTAAGCTTTCTAAGTGTCCAATAAGTCTATAAATCATGTCTAATCACCTCTAAGGCATTAGAACACATTTAATTCAACCACCATGGTCATATCCATCCAATGGACTCGGTTTTTTCATACTTAAAAGCTTATATGTCGGAAATCTCCAAAATTTCGCATATTGATGAACTCTAAGTTCACGTAAGGGCATATAACATTTTATATCACTGGCATATGTACCAAAAGGATTCAAATACATCTTTGAACTTATCACAACCATTTATATATTAATATACATTAGTATCTCCAAATATAGCACAGTACAAAAAGCTCAAAGAGTCCAGCGTTACATGTTCTTCTTCAACAAATCTTGGCCAATCACGAAAGACATGGTACATGATACTGTTCTTGAATTTTTTTCAAAAGAGGAGACTGCATAATAGAGGATAGAAATAATTTAGTGATTATAGACCTATTGCTTATTGTAATTCAATTTACAAACTTATATTAAAGATCTTGGCAAATATACTTAAAGAAGTTCTAATTAATCATTATGATATTACACAAGGACCTTACATACCTAGTAGAGGGATGGATGTCAACATTATGCTCTTGTAAGAATTTATAAGGGGATGTTCTAGTAGCAATGGCGAAAAGAATTGTATCCTAAAAGTGGATTTGAAGGAGGCATATGACAATATGGATTGGACTTCCCTCTGTGACTTTATAAAAGCATTAAAGTTCCCAAAACGTTTCATAAAATGGATGAAGTTGTGTTTTACTACTCCTACATTCAATATACTCATTAATGGAGAGCCCAAAAAGACATTCAAGAGCTCCAAAGGCACAAGGTAAGAAGATCCAACCTTACCATTCATATTCACTCCTATCATGGATTTTTTAATAGAATTTTGAAGATAATTGTGAAGATAACTGAGCAATTTATTTTAAATCAAACTGCAGAAGATTAGGCATCGCAAATCTTATTTTTGCTGATGATTTAATAATCTTAATAAGAGATTACAAAAATTCAATAACAGTAGTGATGAAGGCCATAAGATGTTTACTAGGTTGTCTGGACTTCATGTTCATATTGACAAGTGTTATCTCTACATTTCCATGAGTGCCCATGATTAAGAACATATGGTGAGAGGCATTACTGGATTCAAGTGTCTTCCTTTACCTTTCATTTACCTTAGAGTGTCAATTGCTTCCACAAGATTGAATTGTGGAAGCTTCAAGCCATTGGTGGATAAAATATAAGAAAAAAATCTTTAGATAGAGCTTCAAAACATTATCCCTAGCAGGTAGAGCTTAATTAATCTCAATTATTTTAAACTCAATATATTTAAATTAGGCTACACATTTGGCTATTCCTAAATTTATGAATAAGACAATTGACAAAAT
The DNA here is from genome assembly GCA_027123815.1 of Erythroxylum minutifolium. Lineage (NCBI taxonomy): Eukaryota > Viridiplantae > Streptophyta > Magnoliopsida > Malpighiales > Erythroxylaceae > Erythroxylum > Erythroxylum minutifolium. The sequence continues at coordinate 3,570 of JAOTJB010112140.1, read as the reverse complement.
GCTTAAAAGATTCCTATGGTTTTGGAAGCAATGATGGTGAATGCAAAGTAGCTATCCAATAGTTTGAGGTCTACAACCCAATAAGGTATAGAGGCTTGAACATAATCTCTTTAAGCCTGTTGAATACATGTATACTGATTAAGAAATTATGGAGTTTAATTGATGATAAAAAATCTCTATTGTGCAAATGGGTACATGAATATTACTTCAAAGGTAACAACATATGGAACATTAACCTCTCGATAAGGAACACTTCAACTACTTTGAAAGAGATTCTCAAATTTAGAAGCACAATCAGACTCCACATTGGTAAGAAAGTTGGTAATGGATTCAAAATTTTTTTTTGATGATAATTGGATTACAGAAGGATCTCTAATGAATGTAGGAGATGTACAAGCTCTAGGAAGTAGAATATATGAAAATCATAATGTTACAAGTGCTTTACCATACAAGAATGAGATTTTGTCAAGAGTTTATAATAGGAATATGCAAAATTAGCTCAAAAGACTGGTGTTATATGAGAATATGGAAGACAAAAACTAATGTTCTCCATTTGGAAATGGGATTTTCAATAATGCATCAGGTAGAAAGCTATTTAGATGAAAATTAGGGCATGTTTTACACACCACGTTACATACAAGTCGGTTAGTCTTTACACGGGTCAAACTCTTAACAAATATGAAATATCCTTCCCCTCCCCACCCCATCTCTCTTTCTTTTCCCATAAACTCTCTAAGCCACCATCACCACCACCACCGTCATGGTTGCCACCGTTGCTGCAGCTGTAGGCTCTTCTTTGTCACCGTCCATTCAGACTCTTAAATCCACTTTTGCCAATAATCAGTATTCTCAAGTTAATTATATTCTTAAACTCTCATTAACTCAGATCATGTTGGCTCCCATGTCTTGTTTTTATTATCCCATGTAACAATTTTATCCACTTAATGCAGTCTCATGGCGTGTGCCTAGAGTATCTCCTGCTGTTGCTCAGGAAGAGGCTGCTGCTGCTGCTCCTATTGAAGAGGGTACTTTGGCTGAAGCAGACTATCAAGTTGACAGTGGAGCTCAAGTAGATGTGACAGATGTAGCAGAAGCTACAAGAGAGACAGTGAGCACTAAACTTTACTTTGGGAATTTTACTTATAACATTGATAGTGCACAACTTTCTAGGATCTTTCAAGACTATGGCAATCCAGAACTGATTGAGGTAGGTCACAACATTCACATACATTTCCTTGTTCTTTCTCAATATGCCATTTCTAACTTAAATTTTTTTATGAATCCAATAGAATTGTTACTATTTCAATCATAAAACTTTTATGTTTACTGATTGATTGCTCTTCAAAAAGATTTGTCAATTGTGTTGATGTTAACAATAACCATATCTGTTGGGGCGCTTATAGCTTTGATCATTAACTATACATGTATGTATATTTGATGAATTATTCTCAGTATTTGATGGTAATGATCAAGGTTTGACAGATTGAAATGCTCTGCACTTACTTTCCATATATCACAATAAATTTATTGTTACATGCCTTTGTAGCAAACACCTCCAGTTGAGTTACGAACGTGTGACTAACCCTAATTCTTTTAAGGAATCAACTTTCAAGTGCTTGAAGAATGTTAAAAGCTCATCCAGATGATATGGTTTGCGTCAGTGAAGTACATTAAATTTTACGGGAGATTGTAGAGTGACAACGACATAACATTGATCTATAATATCATTGTTCTGATATGCGTATTACAGTTCTCTTTAATTATGCTTATGAATTTAAATACACACTTTGAGTACCTGTTAATCTCTATTTTTCGAGAGAATTATGTATTAAAAAAAGAATGGGTATTAGGTTCTTTATGACAGGGAGATAGGAAAGAGTATAGGTTTTGCATTCGTGATCAAGAGCAGCATTGAATATTGTAATTCAGTTGTTGAAAATCTTGATGGAAGTGTAAAAACTAAGAACTCCCTTCCTCCCTTATCGCTGTGTGCTTGTTTCCATTATGATAACTCAATGTTTATGTCCTTTCTCAGCAATACATGGGTCGCATCCTAATGGTTAACTTCTCAAATAAACCTAAACCTAAAGAGCATTTGTACCTAGAAACAATTAATTTAAACCTAAAGAGTTACTTTAAAACTCTTAACTAACCTGTATGTAACGATGCGTGTAAAACACGCCCTAATTTCTGTCTTAAAAAGTCTTAAATTGAGCAAATTCGTGAAATTTTAGACCTTTAATGAGCAAGTTACAAGTTTAAGTCTCAAACTGATCAAACTCAAAAAGGTTAAGCCCCAATTTAAGCTTTTAGCCAAAGATAGATTACCATTATTGAGAGACTGAACAAGTTTACATGTAGAACAAATTGGTGTATTTTATATAAATTGCAAATGGAGAGTGCCTCTCATCAATGTTTCAAATACTACTTCACCAGGGAAGCATGGAGGCTAATATTACACAAATGTGCTATCATCAACCCTTTCCAGAAAACATATTTAAAAATATAATGGGTCACTCATAAAGAATGATTGGTAAGAAAAAAGGTAATTTTATTAAGTTGGACTTAATTATAAACATATGAATAACTTTAGGAACAAATATAAGATATTTAATCAATAATGACTAATATTAGATATTGATATTATTGAAACATAATTGGTATTTGATTTTAATTCTAATTAATGTACAATCATTAAAATTATATTTTAAGTAAATTAATAAGAGAATAAACTTTATTATAAATAGGTGTAAGATAGAAGGTAACACTCTTTATCTTATTCTTTTGTATATTACTTATATAGTTCTTTTAACTTGTTTGCGTGAATATTATTAAAAGTAAGATTCTTATGTGGTTAAGGTATTTTTCAGATAATTTATGAATTCGGGCAAATTGTATAAAAAGAAATCAAACTTTATAATAAATAATAAATTATACATTATTATTTATTATATTCATGAATTAAAAATTCTAATTTTTGTGAAATATAAAAATATTTAATTTTCTTTTGCTCGAGTGGAAAGAGATCATGTCTTGATTTCATTCACCGTATGTTAAAAAAGGGATGAAATCATCTGTTTTACTTTCTGTGATCCTATTCTGTTTCAACTTATTTTATCCACGTATTTTTTTTAGTCTTATATAAATTTTGAGTCTCATATATTTATATTCTCTGTTGATTATACGATTATCCATTATTGCTAATTCTATAGGTGTATCTAGTCCTTCTTTAAAGGTAGACTTTATTATTATTTGAATGGCTCCTATATGTATCCAACCAAGCGTATTTCTTATTTCAGGTTTAATCTTTTGTAGTTTTTCTTGAATATCTTTTTTGGCTAACAAAGGTATCATAACTTTATTAGAAGTAACGGAGACTTCTAAAGCTCTTTCTTGAATATTTAATCCATAGAATAAATTATGATGTCGTGGTTTTATTCCTAATCTTTGTAGAGTACTGACTCTAAATCCTGAATAATTTGATAAAGAAAAATTTTCATTTTGAATTTGTTTTAATTTTCTTTTATCTATCAATATGTCTTGTCTATATTCTCCAGTTTGTTCTATTTG
>JAOTJB010112042.1:0-33170 GCA_027123815.1 Erythroxylum minutifolium | reverse complement strand
TTCTCTAACATATATCTATGTTTCTGATTTGATAACTCATATCCATGATCAGTAAAACGTGATCATCAATCAGAACATGTACTAGCCTTAATTCATTATCATTCCACCAATAACGATCGACAAGGGATAGTTTAGAATAGTTTTATGATGCTTATGGTTTTACTATCAAGTCACATATATGGTAACATAAGCCTAATACTATTCATGGAGTGTAAATCACATTACATAAACAATATACATGCATATTTAAAAGAATACCTCATAATATATTACTAATAAGTCAAAATGTCAGTACAAAAGTCACACATGACTATTGGCCTAGGGTACACTATTAACAGCTAGGAGCTTAGGTGGGAAAAACAGCCAGTTGGCACGGTCGTTAAGAACCTTCACTAGGCAAAACAACTAGTTTGAAAGGTGGCTGGGCACCTTCGATGGGAAAAGCAACCCGTTGGGCACCATTAATGGGTAAAACAACCCATTGGCATAATCGCGAGTCAGCTTGGGTGGGCAAAACAACCAATTGGCATGGTCAATAGGAACCTTAGGTGAGCAAAACAGCCCATTGGGACGTCTGTTAGACACCTTTGGTGGAAAAATAACCGATTGGGCATCTTTGATGTGCAAAATAGCCCGTTTCAACGATGGCTAGGCCTTCGACGAGGAAAGCAACCCATTGGGCAACATTGATGGGCAAAACAGCCCATTGACACAATCACTAAGCATCTTCTGTGGGAGAAACAGTCTATTGGGACAGTCGTTAGGCATACTTGATGGGCAAACAGCCCATTTGAATGGCCACCAGGCACCTTCGGTGGGGAAAACAATCCGTTGCCACTGTCATTAATCTCCTTCGGTAGGCAAAATAACCTGTTCGAAAGGTTACTAGGCACCAACAGTGGGCAAAACAACCATTTGGCATGTTCGATAGGCATCTTTGGCAGGAAAAACGTCTACTTGGGCACTATCAGTAGGTAAAATAACTCGTTGGAAAGGTCGCTAGGCACCCTCAGTGGGCAAAACAACTCGTTGGCATGGTCACTAGGAACCTTCGGTGGGCAAAACAGCCCATTGGAACGGTGGCTAGGTACCTTCAGTGGGAAAAGTAGCCTATTGGGTACCTTCGATAGGCAAAACAACTCGTTGGCACGATCGCTAGGAACCTTCGGCGGGAAAAACAGCCCGTTGGGCACCTTTGGCGGGTAAAACAGACTATTGGCACAGTCCTTAGGCACCCTTGATGGTCTAAACCGTTCATTGGCACGGTCGCCAGGCACGCTCCGTGGGCAAAATGGCACTATGTCATGACCGCTAGGCATCTTCAACAGGCAAAACAACCTGTTCGAATGGTAGCTAAGCACCTTTGATGAGCAAAATAACTCTTTCGAACGGTCCTTAGGCACCTTTGGTTAGTAAAACAATATGTTCGAAAAGTCACTAGGCACCTTCAGTGGGTAAAACAACTTGTTTACACGTTAGATAGGCATCTTTGGTGGGAAAAACAGCCAGTTGGGCACCTTGAGTGGGCAAAATAGCTAATTGGCAATGTCGCTAGGCACCTTTGGTGGGAAAAACAGCCCGTTGGGCACCTTCAGTGGGTAAAATAGACTATTGGCACAGTCCCTAGGCAACCTCGATGGGCAAAACTGTTCATTGGTAGGGTCGCCAGGCAACTTCGGTGGGCAAAACAGCCAATTGGCATAGTCGATAGACATCGTCTAAGGGCAAAACAACCCATTGGCACGGTCGATAGGCATCTTCGAAGGGCAAAACATCCCGTTGGGTTCCTTCGGTGGGCAAAATAGCCTACTGATAGGGTCTTAGGCACCGTTGTTAGGCAAAACAACCTGTCGCCATAGTCTCTAGGCAGCTCAGTGGGTAAAATAGCTCGTTGACACAGTCGCTAGGAATTTAGGGAGGGCAAAATAGCCAGTTGGCACGGTCACTACGCACCTTCTGCAGGCAAAATAGCCCGTTGGGATGTCCGCTAAACACCTTGTGGGGAAAAATAGCCAGTTAGGCATCTTCGGTGGGCATGACTTGTTAACATAGTGGCTATGCAGCTTTTGTGGGAAAAGCAGCTAGCTAGGCACCTTCGGTCAGAAAAATAGGCCTTTGGGCACCGTGGGTAAAGCAGCCAGTTGGGTGTTTTCGATGGAAAAAAATAGCCTTTTGGGCATCTTCATGGGTAAAACAGTCATTGCAACAGTCCCTAGGCATCCTCGGTGGGAAAAACAAAACGTTCGTATGGTCCTAGGCACCCTCGGTGAGCAAAATAGCTCGTTGGCATGATCACTATGCACCTTCGATGGTAAAAACAGCTCGTTGGGCACCTTCTGTGGGTAAAACAAGCTATTGGCACAATGCCTAGGCACCCTCGTTAGGCAAAACTGTTCATTGGTAGGGTCGCTATGCATCCTCAGTAGGCAAAATAGCCAATTGGCACGATCGATAGACATCGTCGAAGAACAAAACAGCCCGTTGGCATAGTCGATAGGCATTTTTAAAGGCAAAACATCTCGTTGGGCTCCTTCAGTGGGAAAAATAGCCCATTGACAAGGTTTTGGGCACCCTTGTTAGGCAAAACAACCCATTGCCATGGTCGCTAGGCAGCTTAGTGGGCAAAACAGCCCGTTGACACGGTTGCTAGGAATTTAGGGAGGCAAAACAGCCAGTTGGCACGGTCCCACCTTCTGCTAGCAAAATAGCCCATTGGGACGTCTGCTAAAAATCTTGTGGGGAAAAACAGCCGGTTGTGCATCTTGGGTGGGCAAAACGACTCGTTAACATAGTGGCTATGCACCTTCTGTGGGAAAAGCAGCAAGTTAGGCACCTTCGGTGGGAAAAATAGGCCTTCTATGGGAAAAGCAGCCAGTTGAGCATCTTCGGTGGAAAAACAGCTTGTTGGGCATCTTCGGTTGGTAAAACAACCGTTGGCACAGTCCCTAGGCACCCAAGGTGGGAAAAACAGCATGTTCGTATGGTTGCTAGGCACCTTCGGTGGGAAAAATAGCTCATTGGCATGATCAATATGCACCTTCGGTGGGAAAAACAACCTGTTGGGCACCTTCTGTGGGTAAAACAGACTATTGGCACAGTGCCTAAGCACCCTTGTTGGGCAAAACCATCCATTGGTACAATTATCAGGCAACGAAGGTGGGTAAAACAGCTGTTGGCACAGTCGCTAAGCATCTTTGATGGGCAAAACAGCCCGTTGGAATGGTCACAAGGTACCTTCAGTGGGCAAACTAGCGCATTGGTTAGGCACCTTTGGGAGGAAAAGTAACCAGTTGGGCACCTTTGGTGCGCGAAATAGTCTATTCACACAGTCATTAGGCACCTTCGGTGGGCGAAACAACTCGTTAGAAAGGTTACTAGGCACCATCGGTGGGAAAAATCGTTCATTGGCACTATCGCTAGGCACCCTCGGTAGGTAAAACAGCCCATTAACACGGTTGCTAGGCATCTTCGATAGGGAAAACAACCCATTCGAATGGTTACTAGACACCTTCAGTGGGCAAAACAGCCAATTGGCACGTTCACTAGGCACCTTTTATGGGAGAAACGGCCTGTGGGGCACCTTTGGTGGGCAAAACAGCCCGTTGGCACGGTCGTTAGGTACCTTTGCTGGCTGAAACATCCTATTCAAAAGGTCGCTAGGCACCTTCGGTGGGCAAAACAGCCCGTTGACAAGATAGCTAGGCACCTTTAGTGGGCAAAACAACACGTTGGCTTGGTCACTAAGCACTTTCGGTGGGTAAAACAGTGTGTTGGAACGGTGGCTAGGCACCTTCGGTGGGAAAAATAGCCCTTTGGGCTCCTTCGATGGGTAAAACAACTCGTTGAAATGGTCACTACTCATCTTCGGTAGGAAAAACAACCCATTGGTTAGCTTTGGTGGGCAAAACAGCCTATTAGCATAGCTGCTACGCACCTTTAGTGGGAAAAACAGCCCGTTTGCATAGCTTTGGTGGGAAAACAATCCGTTGGCAGGGTTGCTATGCACCGTCGGTGGGTAAAACAACCCTTTGGATACCTTCAGTGGGTAAAATAGCCCGTTGACACGGTCACTAGCTACTTTAGTGGGCAAAACAGCCCATTGGTAGGGTCTCTAAGCACCCTTGTTGGGCTAAAACAACCCGTTAGCATTGGCACGGTTGCTAGGTAGCTTGAGTGAGCAAAACAGCCAGTTGACAGTGTCACTAGGCACCTTCAGCCGACAAAACAGCCCGTTGGGATGTCCGCTAGACACCTTTGGTGGAAAAATAGTTGGCTGGGCATCTCCGGGTGGCAAAATAACCCGTTGACATGATGGCTATACACCTTCGATGGGAAAAGCAGCCAATTGGGCACCTTCTGTGTTCAAAACAGCCCGTTGGCTTGGTTGCTAGGCACCTGTAATGGGTTAAGTAGTTGGTTGGAACAGTTCTGGGGAAAACAATCCGTTGGCACGGTTGCCCGGCACCCTCGATGGGTAAAACTGTTGGAATGCCTATGGCTCAGGCATTCACATTACATAGCAGAATGGACAATACTACATAACAAAAGTATAACCAAAACTACACAATATGTACATATTTACCTCTTGACGCAGATTGGTATTTGTTTTCAGATTTGTAGACGCTGCAACACACGAACACCCTTTATCGATATCCACACAAGGATGAACGATCCGAGTAGTGGCTAATGTGTGCTAGCACTTTCTAAAACACTTTAGAATGCCGAACAATTTTTCTCTCGAAAGAAGAACGAACGGCTAGGTCTAGGTCGCTAAGGTTTTCGAGTCTTCTCTAATGAGACACAGGTTCTCTATTTATAGAGAAACCCTAATCCCTATTCCTATTAGGAATAAGAATACATAATCCTAAAACCATTAGGATTATTGAAGCCCAATAAGTTTTGGCCCATATTATATCTCATATAATAAAAGTTGTCTGACAACTTAATACAATCAAGCCCAATAAATATGTCCACATATATTTATTGAGTGCCTATTAAATTAGGCACAAGAGAATAAGCTCAAATCACATCACTCTTTTTATGCGACCCTATAGGCTCATTTGATCTTTGTAATGGGCTTGATTACACTTCAAAAGCCCATAAGTCATAAGCGGCCTCTAGTAAGACATTATGGCTACCCAAATCAAATGAGGATCGGTAATTCGATTTAACCTGTAACCATGGTTACAAACTCAGTCCCTTTGTAACACAATATCAACATTAATCACAAGGCATGGTAGATGTCAACCTTTGATTAATCATAGTTTCTTGATTCCCAAGTTGACTGACTATAACAAATGACATCTCTCTCGTTGGTGGGCAAAACAGCCCTTTGGCATGTTCGATAGGAACCTTTCATAGGAAAAATAACCAGTTCGACATCTTCAGTTGGTAAAACAACTCATTGACAAGGTCGCTAGGCACCATTAGTGGGAAAAATAGCCCGTTGGGCACCTTCAGTGGGTAAAACAGACTATTGACACTGTCCCTAGGCCACCTCGATCAACAAAATTGTTCATTGGTTTGGTTTTCAGGCACCATCGGTGGGCAAAACAGCCAGTTGCCACGGTCGATAGGCATCACCGATGGGCAAAACAACCTGTTCGAATGGTCCCTAGGCACCTTTGTTGGGTAAAACAGCCCAGTGCCATGATCGTTAGGTGCCCTTTATGGGCAAAACAACCCGTCGGCACAGGTCATTAGGCACCTCCGACGGGTGAAACAACTCGTTCAAAAGGTCACTAGCCACCTTCGGTGGGTAAAACAGCCCATTAACATGTTTGATAGGCACCTTTGGTGGGAAAAACAGCCAGTTGGGCACCTTCTGTGGGCAAACAGCTCGTTGGCAAGGTCACTAGCCACCCTCAGTGGGTAAACAACTCGTTGGCATGGTTACTAGGCACCTTCGGTGTGCAAAACAGCCTGTTGGAACGATGGCTAGGCACCTTTGGTGAGAAAAGCTACTCGTTGGGCACCTTTGGCGGGCAAAATGGCTCGTTGGCATGGTCGCTACGCACCTTTGGTGGAAAATAGCCCGTTGGGCACCTTCGATGGGTAATACAAACCATTGAAACAGTCTAGGCAACCACAATGGATAAAACCGTCCATTAAAAGTCATTAGGTGACATCAATTGGCAAAACAACCCAATGGCACAGTCGCTAGGCATCTTTCGTGGGCAAAACAACCCGTTTGAATGGTCAATAGGCACCTTCGGTGGGCAAAACAGCCCGTTGGCATATTTATTAGGCACCTTTGATGCGAAAAACTATCAGTTGGACACATTCGGTGGGAAAAACGGGTCGTTGACACGATCGCTAGGCACCTCAGTGGGAGAAACAACCCGTTGGCATGGTTACTAGGCACCTTCAGTGGGAAAATAGCCTGTTGGGACCTTCGATGGGATAAATAGCCCATTGGAACATTCGGTAGGCAAAACAGCCAATTGGCATGGTCACTAGGACATTTGGTGGGCAAAACAACCCATTGACACAGTCACTAGGTAGCTTGCGTAGGAAAAATAGCCAGTTGGAACGGTCAATAGTAACCTTAGCCAGGCAAAATAGCACACTGGGATGTTCGCTAGACACCGTTGGTGGAAAAATAACCGGTTGGGTATCTTCGATTGGCAAAACAACCCCTTCAAACAGTGATTAGGCACCTTCGGTGGGAAAAGCAACCTATTGGGCACCATCGGTGAGCAAAACAGCCCATTGCCGTAATCGCTAGGTAGCTTGGGTAGGCAAAACAGGTAGTTGGCAAGGTCGGCAGGAACCTTCGGCTGGCAAAACAGCTCGTTGGGACGTTCGCTAGACACCTTTTGAATGATTGGGCATCTTCAGTGGGCAAAACAACCCGTTTGAACGATGGTTAGGCACCTTCGGTGGGAAAAGCAACCTGTTGGGCACCATCGATGGGCAAAGCAGCCCATTGACACAGTCGCTAGGTGCCTTCGGTAGGACAAACAGCCCGTTGGAACAGTCACTAGGCACATTCGATGGGCAAAACAGCCCATTCAAATGGTCACTAGTCACCTTCGATGGGCAAAACAGCCTGTTGGCACGGTCGTTAGGCACCTTTGGTAGGTGAAACAACGTACTTGAACGGTCGTTAGGCACCTTGTTCAGGAAGAACAACTAGTTGGGCACTTTCGATGGGCAAAATAGCTTGTTCGAAAGGTCACTAGGCACCCTTGGTGGGCAAAACAACTCGTTGGCATGGTCACTAGGAACCTTTGGTGGGAAAAATAGCCTGTTGAAACGATGGCTAGGTACGTTCAATGGGAATACAGCCCGTTGGGCACCTTGGCTGAGCAAAACAACTCATTGACACGATCGCTAGGCACCTTCGGTGGTAGAAACCACCCATTGGGCACCATCGATGGGTGAAACAGACTATTGGTATAGTCCCTACGCACCCTCGATGGGCAATACTATTCATTGGCAAGGTCGCCATGCAATCTCGGTGGGAAAAATAGCCCTTTGGCATGATCGCTAGGCATCTTTGCATTGAATGGTTACCCGGCACCTTCGGTAGGCAAAACAGCCCGTTGGCATGGTCATTAGGCACCTTCAGTCAGCAAAACAACTCATTCGAAGGGGCACTAGGCTCCTTTGGTGGGCAAAACAGCCTAGTGGCACGTTCGATAGGTGCCTTTTGTGGGAAAAACAGCCAGTCGGGCATCTTCGGTGGGCAAAACAGCTCGTTGGTGAGGTCGCTAGGCACCATTGGTGGGAAAAAAGCCCATACCAGACTGTTGACACAGACCCTAGGCTCGATTGGCAAAACTGTTCATTGGTTTGGTCGTCAGGCACCCTCAGTGGGGCAAAATAGCCAGTTGGCATAGTCTATAGGCATCTCTGATGGGCAAAACAACCTGTTCGAATGGTCACTAGGCACGTTCAATGGGTAAAACAGCCTAGTGGGACGATCATTAGATGCCCTTTATAGGCAAAACAACCCGTTGGCACAAGTTGTTAGGCATATTTGACGAGTGAAACAACTTTTTAGAAAGGTCACTAAGCACCTTCGGTGGGTAAAACAACCCATGGACACATTTAATAGGCACCTTCGGTGGGAAAAACAACCAGTTGGGCACCTTTTGTGGGCAAACAGCTCATTGGTATGGTCGCTAGGCACCCTCAGTGAGTAAACAACTAGTTGGCATAGTCACTAGGTGCCTTCGGTGGGCAAAACAGTTCGTTGGAAAGTTGGCTAGGCTCCTTTGGTGGGAAAAACCGCTCGTTGGATACCTTTGGTGGGGAAAGCAAGTCGTTAGCATGGTCGCTATGCACCTTCGGTGGGAAAAATAGCCCGTTGGGCACCTTCGATGGGTAAAACTGTCCATTAACATGATCACTAAGAGTGCTCAATTAGTAAAACAACCTAATGACACAGTTTCCAGGCATCTTCGATGGGCAAAACAACCTGTTCGAATGGTCAATAGGCACCTTCGGTGGGCAAAACAGCCCATTAGCACGTTTGTTAAGCACCTTTAAAGGGAAAAATAGCCAGTTGGGCACATTCAGTAGGAAAAATGGCCCGTTGACATGATCGCTGGGCACCCTCAGTGGGAGAAATAACCCGTTGGCATGGTTACTAGGCAGCTTCAGTGGGAAAGCAGCCCGTTGGGACCTTCGATGGAAAAATAGTCCATTGGGCACCTTCTGTGGATAAAATAGCCTGTTGGCACGGCCACTAGGACACTCGATGGGCAAAATAACCTGTTGGCACAGTCACTACGTAGCTTGGGTAGGCAAAATAGCCAGTTGGCACGGTTGATAGGAACCTTAGCCTGGTAAAACAGCCAGTTGGGATGTTCGCTAGACACCTTTGGTGAAAAAACAACCGGTTAGGCATATTTGGTGGGCAAAACAACCTGTTTCTACCAGTGGCTAGGCACCTTCGGTGGGAAAAGCAACCCGTTGGGCACCATTGATGGCAAAACAACCTATTGCCAAAGTCGCTAGGTAGCTTGGGTGGGCAAAACATGCAGTTGGAAAGGTGGGTAGGAACCTTCAGCTGGCAAAGCAGCCCATTGGGACATTCTCCAAAAACCTTTGGTGGAAAAATAATCAGTTGGGAATCTTCGGTGGGAAAAACAACCCGCTTGAACGGTGGCTAGGCACCTTCGGTGGGAAAAGCAACCCGTTGGGCAACATCGATGGGCAAAATAGCCCATTGACACAATAGCTAGGTGCCTTTGGTGGGATAAATAGCTTATTGGCATGGTCACAAGGCATATTCGATGGGCAAAACAATCCATTCAAATGGTCACCAGATGCCTTCGGTGGGCAAAACAGCCTATTCGTTAGGCACCTTGGGTAGGCGAAACAACCTACTCGAATGACCGTTAGGTGCCTTTGGTAGGAAGAACAGCTAGATAAGCTCCTTCGGTGGGCAAAATAGCTTGTTAGAAAGGTAGCTAAGCACCCTCGGTGGGCAAAACAACTCGCTCGCATGGTCAATAGGAACCTTCTGTAGGCAAAACAGCCCGTTGGAACGATGGCTAGGCACCTTCAGTGGGAAAAGCAGCCCGTTGGGCACCCTGGGCACCTTGGGTGGGGAAAACAACTCATTGGCACGATTGCTAGGTACCTTCAGTGGGAAAATAGCCCATTGGGCACCTTCGATGGGTAAAACAGACTATTGGCACAGTCCCTAGGCACCCTCGATGGGCAAAACTGTTCATTGGCAAGGTCGCCAGGCAACCTTGGTCGACAAAACAGCCCTTTGGCACGATCGCTAGGCATTTACGACGGGTAAAATAGCCCAGTTTATGGTTACTCGGCACCTTTGGGTAGCAAAACAGCCCGTTGACATGGTCGTCAGGCACCTTTGGTAGGTAGAACAACCCATTTGAAAGGTCACTAGGCTCCTTTGGTAGGCAAAATAGCCCGATGGCACATTCGATAGGCACCTTTGGTGGGAAAAACAACTAGTTGGACACCTTTGATGAGCAAAACAGCTCGTTGCCAAGGTCGTTAGGCACCATTGGTGGGAAAAACAACTCGTTGGGCACCTTCGGTGGGTAAACCATACTGTTGACACAGTCCCTAGGCAACCTCGATCGGAAAAACTATTCATTGGTTTGGTCGTCAGGCACCCTCGGTAGGCAAAACAACCAGTTGGCATGGTCGATAGGCATCTTCGATAGGTAAAACAACCTGTTCGAATGGTCACTAGGCAACTTTGTTACGCAAAATAGAACAGTGGTATGATCTTTAGGCATCCTTTATGAGCAAAACAACCCGTTGGCACAGGTCGTTAGGCACCTTCGACGGGTGAAACAACTCGTTCGAAAGGTCACTAGGCACCTTCGATGGGTAAAACAGCCCATTGACGCGTTCGATAGGCACCTTTGGTGGGGAAAAACAGCTAGTTGGGCATCTTCTGTGTTAAACAGCTCGTTGGCAAAGTCGCTAGGTGCCCTCGGTGGATAAACAACTCATTGGCATTATCTTTAGGCACCTTCAGTGGGAAAAACAGCCCGTTGGAATAGTGGCTAGGCACCTTTGGTGGGAAAAGCAGCCCGTTGGGCACCTTCAGTTGGCAAAACGACTCATTAGCATGGTCGTTACGCACCTTTGGTGGAAAAACAGCCTGTTGGTCACCTTTGATGCGTAAAGAAAACCACTGGCACAGTCCCTAGGCACCATCGATGGGCAAAACCATCCATTTGCACGGTTGCTAGAATCCCTTAATTGGTAAAACAACCCAATGGCATAGTCGCTAAGCATCTTCGATGGGCAAAACAACTCGTTTGAATGGTCAATAGGCACCTTCGGTGGGCATAAAAACCCGTTGACATATTTTTTAGGTACCTTTGATAGGAAAAATAGCTAGCTGGGCACATTCGATGGGAAAAACAGCCCATTCAGTGGGAGAAACAACCCGTTGGCATGCTTACCATGCACCTTCGACTGGAAAACAGCCCGTTGGGAGCTTCGGTGGGAAAAACTACCTGTTGGGACCTTCGGTAAGAAAACAACCTATCGGGCACCTTCGATGGGCAAAACAGCCAGTTGGCATGCTCCTTAAGACACTTGATGGGCAAAACAACCCATTGGCACAACACATCAGGTAACTTGGATAGGCAAAATAGCCAGTTGGCACAGTCGATAGGAACCTTAGTTGAGTAAAACAGCCCTTTCAGATGTTCACTAGACATCTTTGGTGGGAAAACAACCGGTTGGGCATCTTCGATGGGCAAAACAACCCCTTCAAACAGTGGCTAGGCACCTTCGGTGGGAAAAGCAACCAATTGGGCACCATTGATGGAGAAAACAACCCATTCCCACAGTCACTAGGTAGCTTGGGTGGGCAAAACAGCTAGTTGGCACAGTCAGTAGGAGCCTTTAACTGACAAAACAGCCCGTTGGGACATTCACTAGACACCTTTGGTGGAAAAACAGTCAGTTGGGAATCTTGGGTGGGCAAAACAACCCATTTGAATGGTCGCTAGGCACCTTCAGTGGGAAAAGCAACCCTTTGGGAACCATTGATGGTCAAAACAGCCCATTGGCATAGTTGCTAGGCAGCTTCGGTAGGACAAGCAACTCGTTGACACAGTCACCAGGTATACTCGATGGGAAAAATAGCCCATTCGAATGGTCACTAGGTACGTTTGGTAGGCAAAACAACCAGCTAGCACGGTCGTTAGGCACCTTGGGTGGGCGAAACAAACTGTTTGAAAGGTCGTTAGGCACCTTTGGTAGGAAAAATAGCTAGTTAGGCATCTTCGATGGGCAAAATAGCTCATTGGAAAGGTCGCTAGGCATCCTTGGTGGGCCAAACAACTAGTTGGCACGGTCACTAGGAACCTACGGTGGGCGAAACAGCCCGATGGAATGGTGGCTAGGCACCTTCAGTGGGAAAAGAAGCCTGTTGGGCACCTTAGGTGGCCAAAACAGCTCGTTAGCACGATCGTTAGGCACCTTCGGTGGGAAAAACAGCCTGTTGAGAACATTTGATGGGTAAAATAGACTATTGGCACAATCCCTAGGCACCGTCAATAGGCTAAAATGTTCATTGGCAAGGTAGCCAGGCAACCTCGGTGGGCAAAACCACCCTTTGGCACGATCGCTAGGAATCTTCGACAGGCAAAATAGCTCTATCGACTGGTTACTAGGCACCTTTGGTGGGCAAAACAACCCATTGGCATGGCCGTTAAGCACCTTCGGTGGACAAAACAACCTATTTGGAAGGTCACTAGGCTCCACTAGTGGGCAAAACAACCCGTTGGCACGTTCAATAGGCACCTTTGGTGGGAAAAATAGCCAATTCGACATCTTTGGTGGGCAAAATAGCTCGTTGGCAAGGTCTTTAGGCACCATTGGTGGGCAAAACAACCCGTTGGGTAGCTTCGGTGGATAAAATGGACTATTGACACAATCCCTAAGCAACCCCGATTGGCAAAACTGTTCATTGGTTTAGTCGTCAGGCACCCTCGATGGGCACCCTTGATGGGCACCTTTTGTGGGAAAAGTAGCTAATTGGGCACCTTTGGTGGGCAAAACAGCTCATTGGCAAGGTCGCTAGGCACCCTCGATGGGCAAAAGAACTTGTTGGCATGGTCACCAGGCACTTCAGTAGGCAAAATAGCTCGTTGGTATAGCCGCCAGGCACCCTCGGTGAGCAAAATAGCCCGTTGGCACAGTCACTTGGCATCTTCGATGTGCAAAACAACCTTTTCATTTGTTAGGCACCTTTGACGAGAAAAATAGCCAGTTGGGCACCTTCAGTGGGCAAAACACCTCGTTGACACGGTCACTAGGCACCTTCGATGCGAGAAATAACCCGTTGGGGTGGTCACTGGACTCCTTCGATAGGCAAAAAAGCACGTTGTCATAATCGCTAGGTACCTTCGTTGGGCAAAATAACCAGATGACACAGTTGCTAGGCCCCTTCGGTGGGAAAAAATAACTCATTGGGTATATTTGGTTAGCAAAACAGTCTATTGACAAGGTCACCAAGTAACTTCGATGGGCAAAATAGCCTGTTGGTACCTTCGATAGGCACCTTTAGTAGGCAAAACAGCCAGTTGGACACCATCGGTAGGCAACCCATTCACAAGGTCACTAAGCACCATCGGTAGGCAAAACAACTCGTTGGCATGGTAACTAGGTAGCTTTGGTGGAAAAACAGCGTGTTGGAATGATGTCTAGGCACCTTCGGTAGGAAAAAGTAGCCCTTTGGGCATCTTCGGTGGGCAAAGCAGCCTGTTGACACAGTCGCTTGGCACCTTTAGTGGTAAAAACAGTCGTTTCCACACCTTTGGTGCGAAAATAGTCCATTGGTATGGTTACTAGGCACCATCTGTGGGCAAAACAACCTGTTGGGCACCTTTGGTGGGTGAAATAGCCTGTTGGCACAGTCAGTAGGCTCCTTCAGTTGGCAAAACAGCCTACTGGTGGTGACTCTAGACACCCTTGTTAGGAAAAACAGCCCGTTGGCATGGTCGCTAGGTAACTCAGCGGGCAAAACAACCAATTGGCATGGTCGTTAGGCAGCTTGGGTAGGCAAAACAACCCGTTGGCACGATTGCTCGGCACCCTAAGTGAAAAATAGCCCATTCGACACCTTTGATGGGCAAAATAGCCTATTGGCACAGTCCCTAGGCACCCTCGATAAGCAATATAGCCCATTGGTATGGTTTATAGGCACCATCGGTAGGCAAAATAGCCCATTGGCACATTCACTAGGCACCCTTGGTGGGCAATATAGCGTATTGGTATGGTCGCTAGGCACCCTCGGTGGGCAAAAGAGCCCGTTAACACACTCGCTAGGCACCATTGGTGGAAGAAACAATCAGTTGGGCACCTTGAGTGGGCAAAATAGCCCCTTGGCACGATCGATGGGAAATCTAGGTGGGCAAAACAACCCATTGGGCATCTTTAGTGGGTAAAACAGTCTGTTAGCATGGTCACTAGGCACCTTAGGTGGGTAAAACAATCTGTTGGGACAGTCGCTAGGCATCCTTGGTGGGAAAGACGGCCTGTTGGGCAATTTCAGTGGGTAAAATAGCCCGTTGGCATAGTCCCTAAGCAACCCTGGTGGGAAAAATAACCTATTTACACGGTCGCTAGGCACCCTTGGTGGGTAAAACAGTCCATTGACACCGTCCCTGGGCACTTTGGGTGGGCAAAATAGCTTGTTCGCATGGTCACTAGGCACCTTCGGTGGGTAAAACAACCCTTTAGCACTTTTGCTAGGCAGCTTTGATGGGAAAAATAGCTAGTTGGGCACCTTCAGTGGGCAAAACAGCCCGTTGGCAAAGTCGCTAGGCACCCTCAGTGGGCAAAACAAAGCATTGACAAGGTCACTAGGCACCTTAGTGGGTAAAATAATCCATTGGCACGGTTGCTAGGCAGCTTGGGTGGGTAGAATTGCTCATTGGCACGATCACTAAGCACCTTTGGTGGGCAAAACAACTCATTTGCACAGTCGCTAAGCACCTTGGGTAGGTTAAATAGTCCATTCACAAGGTCACTAGGCACCTGCAGTGGGCCCAATAGCCCGTTGGCATGGTAATTAGGAACATTCGACAGGAAAAACGATCCGTTGGGCAACTTTACTGAGTAAAACAACCCCTTGGCATTACGCTATGAATTGGTGGAAAAATAATGCTTTGGAATAGTTGTTAGGCACCTTTAATGGGAAAAATAGCCCGTTTACATTATTTCTCGCCACTATCGTTGGCATAAATAGCTCGTTGGGCACCTTCTGTGGGTAAAGCAACCCGTTGGCTTGGTAGCTAGACACCTTTAATAGACAAAACATCCCATTGGCACATTTGGTGGGAAAAATAGCTCGTTAACATAATCACTAGGCATGTTCTGCGAGAAAATAGTTCGTTGGCACAGTCGCTAGGCACCATCGATGGCCAAAACAACCTGTTGGGCACCTATGGTGGGCATTGTCAGTAGGCACAGTTGGTAGGAACCTTTGGTTGGAAAAACAGCTAGCTGGACACCTTCGGTGGGAAAAACAGCTCGTTGGCAAGGTCGCTTAGCACCCTCGGTACGCAAAGAAATTCGTTGGCATGGTCATTAGGCACTTTTGGTGGGTAAAACAGCCCATTGGAATGGTAGCTAGGCACCTTTGGTGGGCAAAACAGCATGTTGGCATGGTCCCTAGGTATCCTTGGTGGGCAAAACAGTCCATTGGCACAGTCGCTAGGCAACGTTGATGTGCAAAACAGCCTATTGGCGTGGTCATTAAGCACCTTCGATGGGTAAAACAACTCGTTTAAAAGGTCATTAGGGACCTTCAATGGAAAAACAGCCCGTTGGCACATTCAGTAGGCACCTTTGGTGGGAAAAATAGCTAGTAGGACACCTTTGGTGGTCAAAACAGCCTGTTGGCAAGGTCAGTAGGCACCCTCAGTAGGAAAAACCACTCGTTGACATGGACACTAGGTACCTTCGATGGGCAAAATAGCCCGTTGGAAAGGTGGCTAGGCATCTTCGGTGGGAAAAGCAGCCCGTTTGGCACCTTCGGTGGGCAAAATGGCCAGCTGGCAAACCTTCGACAGGAAAAATAGTCAATTAGCACATTCTCCAGGCACCTTTACTGGGAAAAATAGTCAGTTGGGCTCTTTTGGTGAGAAAAACAGCCTATTGGCACAGTCACTAGACACCATCGGTGGGTAAAACAACCCGTTGGGCACCTTTGGTGGGTAAAAAAGCCCGTTGGCCAGATCGATAGGCACCCTCAGCGGGCAACACATCCTGTCGGCACATTCGATGGGAAAACAATCCGTTGGCATAGTCACTAGGCACCATTGGTGGGCAAAACAACACCTTTGGTGGGGACTGTCACTAGACACAGTCAATAGGCCACTTTGGTGTGAAAATAGCCATCTAGGCACCTTCGGTGGACTAAACAGCTCGTTGGTAAGCACATGAGGTACCCTCGGTAGGCAAAACAACTTGTTGACATGGTCACTAGGCACCTTCGGTGGTCAAAATGACCCCTTAGAATGATGGCTAGGAACCTTCAGTGGGCAAAACAGCACATTGGAATAGTCCCTAGGCACCCTTGGTGGGTAAAACAACATATTGGTACAATCGCTAGGCACTCTCATTGGGTAAAACAGCCTATTAGCATGATCATTAGGCATCTTTGGTGGGCAAAACAACACGTTTGAAAGGTCAATAGGGACCTATGATGAGCAAAATAGCCCATTGGCACGCTCACTAGGCATCTTCGGTGGGTAAAACAGCCTATTGGAAAGGTGGCTAGGCACCTTCAGTTGGAAAACCAGCCCTTTGGGCACCTTCGGTGGGCAAAACAACCCACTGGCATAGTCGCTAGGTACCTTCGATGGGAAAAAATCCTATTGGACACCTTCGATGGGCAAAACAACCCGTTGGCACGGTTGCTAGGAATCTTCGATGGGCAAAACAACCCTTCAAAAGGTCACTCGGCACTGTCGGTAGGCAAAACATCACGTTGGCACATTTGATAGGCACCTTTGGTGGGAAAAATAGCCAGTTGGGCCCCTTTGGCGGGTAAAATAGCCCACTGGCACATTCACTAGTCACCTTTCGTGGGAGAAAAAACAATTGGCGGACCTTTGACGGGTAAAATAGCCCATTGCCACAGTTGGTAGGCAACCTCGGTGGGAAAAGCAGTCTATTGGAACAGCCGCTAAGCATCTTTGCTTGGCCAAACAGCACGCTCGAGTGGTCACTAGGCACCTTTTATGGGAAAAACAGCACGTTGGCACATTCAATTGGCACCTTTGGTGGGAAAAACAGCTAGTTAGGCACCTTTGGTGGGAAAAACAGCTAGTTGGGCACCTTTGGTGTGCAAAACAGCTCGTTGGCAAGGTCGCTAGGCACCTTTGATGGGCAAAAGAACTTGTTAGTATGGTCACCAAGCACCTTCAGTGGGTAAAATAGCTCGTTGGTATAGCCGCCAGGCACCCTCCGTGAGCAAAACAACCCGTTGGTACAGTCGCCAGGCATCTTCGATGGACAAAGCAACCTATTCGTTTGTTAGGCACTTTTGACACGAAAACTAGCTAGTTGGGGACCTTCAGTGGTCAAAACACCTCGTTGACACGGTTGCTAGGCACCTTCGATGGGAGAAATAACCTGTTGGAATGGTCACTAGACTCTCTCGATGGGCAAAAAAGCACATTGGCATGGTCGCTAGGTAACTTCGGTGGGTAAAATAACCAGATGACACAATCTCTAGGCCCCTTCGGTAGGAAAAAATAACTCATTGGGCACATTTGGTTGGCAAAACAATCTATTGGCAAGGTCACCAGGTAACTTCGATGGGCAAAATAGCCTGTTGGTACCTTCGATAGGCACCTTTAGTATGCAAAATAGCCAATAGGACACCTTTGGTAGGCAGCCTATTCGCAAGATCGCCAAGCACCATCGGTAGACAAAACAACTCGTTGGCACGATCATTGGGCAGCTTTGGTGGGCAAAACAGTGTGTTGTAATGATGTCTAGGCACCTTCGGTGGGAAAAAGCATCCCTTTGGGCATCTTCGGTGGGCAAAGCATCCTGTTGCCACAGTCGCTAGGCACCTTTAGTGAGAAAAACAGCCGTTCCTACACCTTTAGTTAGAAAACAGTCCGTTGGTACAATTGCTAGGCACCATCAGCGCGCAAAAGAACCTGTTGGGCACCTTCAGTGGGTAAAATAGCCTATTGGCACAGTCAGTAGGCTCCTTCAGTGGGCAAAACAGCCTATCGGCAGGGACTCTAGACACCCTCGTTGGGCAAAACAGCCCGTTGGCATGGTCACTAGGTAACTCCATGGGCAAAACAACCCGTTGGCACGATCGTTAGGCAGCTTGGGTTGGCAAAATACCACGTTGGCACGATTGATAGGTACTTTAGGTGAAACAATAGCCCATTTGACACCTTTGATGGGCAAAATAGTCCATTGGCACGATCCCTAGGCACCCTCGATGGGCAATACAGCCCATTGGGAACCATCGGTGGGCAAAATAGCCCATTGGCACATTCACTAGGCAACCTCGGTGGGTAATACAGCGTATTGGTATGGTCGCTAGGCACCCTCGGTGGGCAAAAAGGCCCGTTGGCACGTTCTCTAGGCACCGTTGGTGGGAGAAACAATCAGTTGGGTACCTTCATTAGGCAATACAACCCGTTGTCACGATCGATGGGTAATCTAGGTGGGCAAAACAAACCGTTGGGCACCTTAAGTGAGTAAAATAGTCTGTTGGCACATTCGCTAGGCACCTTAGGTGGTAAAACAACCTATTGGGACAGTCGCTAGGCATTCTTGGTGGGAAAGACGGCCTACTGGGCACTTTCAGTGGGTAAAATAGCCCGTTGGCACGATCCTTAAACAACCTTGGTGGGCAAAACAACCTATTTACATGGTCGTTAAACACTCTCAGTGGGTAAAATAATCCATTAGCACGGTCCCTGGGCACCTTGGGTGGGAAAAATGGCTTGTTCGCATGGTCACTAGGCACCTCCAGTGGGTAAAGCAACCCTTTAGCACGTTTGCTAGGAACCTTCCTTAGGAAAACCAACTAGTTGAGCACCTTCAGTGGGCAAAACAGCCTATTGGCTAAGTCGCTAGGCACCCTCGGTGGGCAAAACAACCCATTGACAAAGTCGCTAAACACCTCAATGGGTAAAAAAATCCATTGGCATGGTCTCTCGGTAGCTTGGGTGGGTAGAATTGCTCAGTGGTATGGTCACTAGGCACATTCGGTGGGTAAAAAAACCCATTTGCACAGTCGCTAAGTACCTTGGGTCGGCTAAACAGCCCGTTCATAAGGTCACTAGCCACCTTCAGTGGGCAAAATAGCACGTTGACATGGTAACTAGGCACCTAAGACGGGAAAAATAATCCGTTGGGCAACTTTTCTAGGTAAAGCAACCCCTTGGCATGATTGCTACGAACCTTCGGTGGAAAAACAACGTTTTGGAACAGTCATTAGGCACCTTTAATAGGAAAAATAGCCCGTTTACATTGTTTCTCGCCACCATCATTGGGAAAGCCAGCTCGTTGGGCACCTTTGATGGGTAAAGCAACCCGTTGGCTCGGTAGCTAGACACCTTCAATAGAAAAAACATTCCGTTGGCACATTCGGTGAGAAAAATAGCCCGTTAACATGATTGCTAGGCATGTTCTGCGAGAAAATAGTCCGCTGGCATAGTCACTAGGCACCATTGATGGCCAAAACAACCCGTTGGGCACCTTTAATGGGCTTTGTCACTAGGCACAGTCGGTAGGAACGTTTGGTGGGAAAAATAGCCAGCTGGACAACTTCGATGGGCAAAACAGCACGTTGGTAAGGTCGCTTAGCACCCTCGATAGTCAAAGCAATTCGTTGGCGTGATCATTAGGTACTTTTGGTGGGTAAAATAGCCCATTGGAACGATAGCTAGGCACCTTCGGTGGGCAAAACAACATGTTCGCACGGTCCCTTGGCACCCTTGGTGGGCAAAATAGTCCATTGGCACAGTTGCTAGGCAATCTTGATGGGCAAAATAGCCTATTGGCACGGTCATTATGCACCTTCGATGGGCAAAACAACCCATTGGAAAGGTCACTAGGGACCTTCGATGGACAAAACAGCCCATTGGCACATTCAGTAGGCACTATTAGTGGGAAAAATAGCTAGTAGGGCACCTTCAGTGGTCAAAACAGCCCGTTGGCATGGTCAGTAGGCACCCTCGGTGGGTAAAACAACTCGTTGACATAGACACTAGGTACCTTCGATGGGCAAAACAACCCGTTGGAAAGGCTGTTGGGCACCTTCGGTGGGTAAAACAGCCTGTTGGAATTGTCGCTAGGCACCTTTGGTGGGGAAAACAACCTGTTGGCACACTTTTGATGGGAAAACAGTCTGTTGGCAGAGTCGCTAGGCACCATTGGTGGGCAAAATAACCCGTTGGCTACCTTCGGTGGGTAGAATAGCCCATTGGCACAGTTTCTTGAAACCCTAGATGGCCAAAACAGCCTGTTAGCATGGTCGCTAGGCACCTCAATGGGCAAAATAGCTCAATGGCACAGTCGCTAGGTACCTTTGGTGGCCACAAAAGCCCGTTGGTACGTCTGTTGGACACCTTTGGTGGAAGAACAGTTACTTGGGCATCTTTGGTGGGCAAAACAACCCTTTGGCACAGTGGTTAGGCACCTTCAATGGGAAAAACAATGTGTTGGCACACCATCGGTAGGCAAGACAGTCCGTTGACACGATCGTTAGGCACATTCGGTGGAGAAAACAACATATTAGAGTACCTTTGGTGGGCAAAACAACCTGCTTGCAAACTTTCGGTGGGAAAATAATCGTTGGTACAGTCGCTAGGCACCTTCAGATGGAAAAACAGTCAGTTGGCACTATGGCTAGGCACCTTTGGTGGGGAAAAAACTCATTGGCATGATCAATAGGCACCTTATATGGGCAAAACAACCCGTTGAAATGGTTGCTTGTCACCTTCAATGGGAAAATAACACGCCGGAGCAGTCGTTAGTCACATTCGGTGGGCAAAACAGCCTATTGACACAATTTTTAGGCACCCTTAAAGGGAAAAACAGCCTGTTGGGCACCTTCAGTGGGTAAAATAGCCAGTTGGCAAAGTTCTTAGACACCCTTGGTGGGCAAAACAACCTACTGGCACCGTCGCTAGGCACACTCGGTGGGAAAAACAATCCATTGGCAAGGTCCCTAGGCACTTTAAGTGGGCAAAATAGCCTATTTACATGGTCACTAGGAACCTTCAGTGGACAAAACAACCTGTTGGTATGTTTGCTATATACCTTTGATTGGAAAAATAACTAGCTGGGCACCTTTTGCGGGAAAAATAGTTCATTGGCATAGTTGGTAGGCAATCTCAATGGGAAAAACACCTTGTTGGCACAATCGTTAGGCATCTTTGATGGGCCAAGCGGCCCGCTCGAATGGTCACTAGGAGCCTTCGGTGGGTAAAACAACCCATTGGCAGAGTCGTTAGGCTCCTTTGGTGGGTGAAATAACTCGTTATAATCATCATTAGGCACCTTCGATGGGCAAAATTGCCTATTGGTATGTTCGATAGGCACCTTTGGTGGGAAAAACAGCCAGTTGGACACATTCAGTGGGTAAAACAACCCGTTGGCAAGGTCTCTAGGCACCCTCGGTGGGCAAAACAACTCATTGATATGGTCACTAGGCACCTTTAGAGGCCAAAACAACATGTTGGAATACTGACTAGGCACCTTCAGTTGGAAAAGCAGCCCATTGGGCACCTTCGGTGGGCAAAAGAAGTCGTTGGCATCTTTGGTGGGAAAATAGCCCGTTAGGAATCTTCAGTGGGCAAAACAGCCTGATGGCACGATTGCTAGGCACCTTTGTTGGGAGAAATAGCCTGTTGCCATACCTTTACTAGGAAAACAGTATATTGGCAAGGTTTCTTAGCACCACCGATGGGTAAAACCATCGTTGGGCACCTTCAGTAGGTAAAATTGCCCATTGGCATGGTCACTAGGCACCTTCGGTGGGCAAAATAGCCCGTTGACAAGGTCTTTAGGCACCCTCATTAGGCAAAATAGCCCATTGGCATGCCGGCTAGGCTTTTCAGTGGGCAAAACAGCGGCACGGTCGCTAGGCAGCTTGGATAGGTAAAACAGCCAATTGGCATGGTTGCTAGGCACTTTCGACGGGCAAAACAACCCGTTGAGGCATCCACTAGACCCCTTTGGGGACAAAATAGCTGAATAGTAATCTTCTGTGGGCAAAACAACCGTTGGCACGGTGGCAATGCACCTTTGGTAGGAAAAGTAGCCCATTATGCACCTTCGGTGGGAAAAATAGCTGGTTGGCTCTGTCGCTAGGCATCTTTGGTGGGAAAAACAGCCTATTTGGCACCTTCGGTGGGTAAAATAGCATGTTGGCACAATCCCTAGGCACACTTGATGGGTAAAATAGTCCATTGGCACGGTTGCTAGGCACACTCGATGGGTAAAATAGCCCGTTCGAAAGGTCACTAAGCACATTCGGTGGGCAAGGGCGTTGGCATGGTCATTATACATTTTTGATCTGCAAAATAGCCTATTCGAATGGTCACTAGGCACCTTCGATGGGTAAATCAGCCCGTTGGCATTGATCGTTAGGCAACTTCGATGGGCAAAACAACCCGTTGGCACATTTGATAGGTAACTTCGATGGGAAAAATAGCCAGTTGGGCACCTTTGGTTGGCAAAACAACTCTTTGGCAAGGTCGCTAGGCATCCTCGGTGGGCAAAACAACTCGTTGGCATGGTCACTAGGTGCCTTCGATGGGCAAAACAACCTATTGGCACAGTGGCTAGGCACCTTCGGTGGGAAAAACAACACATTGGGCATCTTCGATAGGTAAAATAGATCGTTGGCACAATCCCTAGGCACCCTCAATGAGCAACGCCTTCTGTTGGCACGGTCGGCAGGCATCCTTGGTGGGCAAAATAGCCAGTTGGCACAATCACTAGACAACTTCGATGTGCAAAACAACCCGTTCGAATGGTCAATAGGCACCATCAGGGGGCAAAATAGCCTATTGGCACGTTTGTTAGGCACCTTTGATGGGAAAAATAGCCAGTTAGGCACCATCTATGGGCAAAACACCCCATTGACATGGTCACTAGGCACCCTCGATTGGAGAAACAACCCATTGGAATGTTCACTAGGCACCCCCGACGGGCAAAAAATCATGTTGGCACGGTCACTAGGCACCTTCGGTGGGTAAAAAAACCTGTTGGCACAGTCGCTAGGCCCCTTCGGTGGGAAAAATAACTCATTGGGTAAATTTGGTCTATAAAATAGTGTATTAGCAAAATTTCTAGGTAACTTTAGTGGGTAAGACAACCTTTTGGCACGGTCATTAGGCACCATCGGTACGTATAATACCCGTTGGGCATTTTAGGTGAGTAAAATAGCCCATTGGTAGGTCGTTAGTCACATTTGGTAGGCAAAACAACCTGTTGGTATGGTCGCTAGGTAGCCTCGATGGGCAAAACAGCTCTTTAGGTACCTTTGATTGGTATAATAGCCTGTTGACATAGTCGTTAGGCACCTTCAGTGGAGAAAACAAGCCTTTGAACCCACCGCTATGCACCTTGGATTGTTAAAACAACCATTGGTACAGTCGCTAGGCATCTTCGGTGGGAAAAACAATTTGTGAGCACAGTCATTAGGCACCTTTAGTAGGGAAAAGGCTCATTTGAACAGTTGCGAGGCAGCTTATATGGGTAAAGCAGGCTGTTGGTACGGTCATTAGCGACCTTTGATGTGAAAAATGGCCCGTTAGAACGGCCACTAGTCACCTTTGGTGGGAAAATAGCCATTTGGATCAAGTGTTAGTCACCTTCATTGGGCAAAACAACCCGTTGGCACAGTCGCTTGGCACCCTAGGTGGAAAAAATAACCCATTGGGTACCTTTGATGGACAAAACAGCTTGTTAGCACGGTCTTTAGGCACCCCGGTGGGTAATAAAGGCCTTTCGTCTGGTTGTTGGGCACCATCAGTAGGTAAAAGAGACCATTGACACATTCTCTAAGCAGCTTCTGTGGGCAATACAGCCTGTTGGTATGGTCGCTAGGCACCCTTGTTGGGCAATCTCGGTGGGCAAAACAATCCATTGGGCACCTTCAATGAATAAAACAGTCTATCGGCACAGTCATTAGGTACCTTCGGTGGGCAAAATAGCCCATTCCCAAGTTTGTTAGGCACATTTGGTGGGAAAGACAGTCATTTGGCCACCTTTGGTGGGAAAACAACCCATTGACACAGTCGCTAGGCCCCTTCGGTGGGAAAAACAACTCGTTGGGCACATTTGGTCAGCAAAATAGTCTATTGGCAAGGTTGCTATGTAACTTCAGTGGGTAAAACAACCCATTGATAGGGTCATTAGGCACCATCGGTGGGTATAACAATCTATTGGGCACCTTCGGGGAGTAAAACAACCCATTGGCAGTCGCTAGTCACCTTCAGTAGGCAAAGTAGCCTGTTGGTATGGTCGTTAGGCAGCCTCGGTGGGTAAAACAACTCATTGGGCACCTTCGGTGGGTAGAATAGCCCGTCGGCACAGTCGTTAGGCACCTTCGGTGGGCAAAACAAGCCTTAGGTTGTTAAAATAACCCATTGGCACGATCGCTAAGTTCTTCGGTTGTTAAAATAACCCATTGTTACAGTCACTAGGCACCTTCAGTGGGAAAAACTACTTATTGGCACAGTCACTAGGCACCTTTAGTGGGGAAAAAGGCTCGTTTGAACAATTGCTAGGCACCTTTAGTGGGAAAAACAACCCATTGGGCACCTTCAGTGGATAAAACAACCCATTGGGCACCTTCGGTGGGTAAAATAGTTTGTTGGCACAGTCTCTAGGCACCTTTGGTGGGAAAAATAGCCTGTTGGCATGTTTAGTAGGCACATTTGGTGGGAAAACAGTCATTTGGGCACCTTCGGTGGGCAAAATAGCTCGTTCATATGATCGTTAGGCTCCCTCGGTAGGCAAAACAACCCATTGGCATGGTCACTAGGCACCTTTGGTGGACAAAACAGCTCGTTGGCACAGTGGCTAGGCACTTCTGGTGGAAAAAACAACCTATTGGGCACCTTCGTTTGGCAAAACAACTTGTTGGCATAGTTTCTAGTCACCTTTAATGGAGAAAACAGCCTGTTGGCACACTTTTGGTGGGAAAAGAGTCTGTTGGAATGGTCGCTAGGCACAATCAGTGGGCAAAATAACCCGTTGGGCACCTTCGGTTTGTAAAATAGCCCATTGGTATGGTCGCTAAGCACCTTTATCAAAAAAGGAAAAGGAGGGCTGGAATTTACACGTTGATTCTTTTTTCGCAATTTTATTTTTGTTGAACCATATAAATCAAAAGGTACATGTATGGTTCTTAGGGGATAGAATTTTATCCTATTCAACCAACTTTATCGAGATAGACAATATAAAGATTTGTATAAAGATATAGGCTTAACATCGATCAATTTATAATATACTCTTCATATTCATTCATCTATTTAGATATCAAATCTCTATATGTAATGTATTTTTTATAGGTAATTATAAAACAAAAAATCAAAAAAGAATCCCATATTTAAATTTTAAAAAATGTAAATTGCTATACAATAAAAAACTGTTATTTTTTATGCAACTGCTACAAGGTGAACAATTCCATAAGCTTGGGCTTCTGTTGTTGACATAAAAGCATCCCTTTCCATGTCTTCAGATACAACCCATAAGGGTTTGCCCGTTTTTTGTGCATAAACTCTTATGAGGGTTGAAATTAATTGAAATGAACAACAATTCCTAAAAAAAGAGACTTTTCTATAGTATTCAAGCTATTATCTTTTCTAGTTCCTTACCGTATCAATTTTAAATTTTTGATTATTGAGATTTCTGGGCATTATGGATTAATAGGCTCGAGTGTTAGGCACCTTTGGTGGGTGAAATAACCCATTAGAATGGTCATTAGGCACCTTCAGTGGGCAAAACAACCCATTGGTACATTCAATAGGCACCTTTGGTGTGAAAAATAGCTAGTTGGGCACCTTCAGTAGGCAAAACAACCCTTGCTAGGCACCTTCGATAGGTAAAACAATGCATTGGCATGGTGACTAGGAACCTTTGGTGGGCAAAAGAATGCGTTGGAATAGCCGCTAGGCATCTTCGGTGGGAAAAGCAGCCCATAAGGCACCTTTGGTGGGTAAAACAACTCATTGGCACGGTTGCTAGACACCTTTGGTGGGAAAAATAGCCTATTGGGCACCTTTGATGGGCAAACGGTCTCTAGGCATGTTTGCTGGGAAAAATATCCCGTTGGCACACCATTGGTGGGAAAACAGTTTGTTGGGCACCTTAATGGGTAAAATAGCCAGTTGGCATGGTCGCTAGACGCATTCAGTGGGCAAAACAACCCGTTGATAGGGTCTTTAGGCACCCTCGTTGGGCAAAACAGCCCGTTGACATGGTCACTAAGCAGTTTAATGGGCAAAATAGCTCGTTGGCACAGTCGTTAGGTAACTTGGGTGGGTAAAACAACCAGTTGGCACAGTCGTTGGGTACCTTTGATGGGCAAAACAACTGTTTACACGGCGACTATTTAGCTTTAGTAGGAAAAGCAACCCGTTGGGAACCTTCAGTATCAAAACAATCCGTTGGCTCAGTCGTTAGGCAACTTCAGTAGAAAAATAGCCCGTTGGGCACCTTTGGTGGGTAAAACAGCCAGTTGGCACAGTCCCTAGGCACACTCGGTGGGCAAAACAGTCTATTGCCACAGTCGCCAGTACCCTCGGTCGGTAAAGCAGCCCTTTGGCATAACACTAGGCATCTTTGGTGGGAAAAATTGCCAGTTTGAAAGGTGACTAGGCTTCTTCGGTGGGAAAAACAACTCGTTGGCATGGTCATTAGGCATTTTTGATGGCAAAACAACCCATTCAAATGGTCACCAGGCACCTTCGATGGGCAAAACAGCCTGTTCAAAAGGTTACTAGGCACCTTTGGTGGGCAAAACAATCCGTTGGCACAGTCATTAGGCACCTTCAGTGGGCAAAACAACTCGTTTGAAAGGTCCCTAGGGACCTTTGATGGGCAAAACAACCTGTTGGCACATTCGATAAGCCCCTTTCGTGAGAAAAATAGTAAGTGGGGCAACTTCGGTGGGTAAAACAGCCCGTTGGAAAGGTGGCTAGGCACCTCCGGGAAATATAGCCCGTTAGGCACCTTTGCTGAGCAAAACAGTCCGTTGGCATGGTCCCTAGGATCCTACGGTGGGAAAAAACCCCCGTTGGGTACCTTCGGTGGGTAAAACAACCCATTGGCACAGTCGATAGGCATCTTCGATGGTCAAAATAGCCTATTCGAAAAGTCACGAGGCACCTTCAGTGGGCAAAACAACCTGTGGGCGTAGTTATTAGGCACCTTCGGTGGACGGAACAACCCATTCGAAAGGTCACGAGGCACCTT
This sequence comes from Erythroxylum minutifolium, assembly GCA_027123815.1. Lineage (NCBI taxonomy): Eukaryota > Viridiplantae > Streptophyta > Magnoliopsida > Malpighiales > Erythroxylaceae > Erythroxylum > Erythroxylum minutifolium. The sequence continues at coordinate 6,233 of JAOTJB010112042.1, read as the reverse complement.
CAGTGGGTAAAACAGCCTGTTGGCACATTCGATAAGCACCTTTTGTGGGAAAAACAACGTGTTGGGCACCTTTGGTGGGCAAAACAGCCCGTTGGTAGGGTTGCTAGGCACGTTTGCTGGGAAAAATAGCCCGTTGGCACACCATTGGTTGGAAAAAAATCATTTGACAGGGTTGCTAGGTAGCATCGGTGGGAAAAACAATCCATTGGGAACCTTTAACGGGTAAAATAGCACGTTGGCACAATCGCTAGACATATTCAATAGGCAAAACAGCCCATTGGCAGGGTCTCTAGGCACAAACATTGGGCAAAACAACCCATTGAGATGGTCGCTACGTAGCTTAGTGGGTAAAATAGCCCATTGTTACAGTCACTAGGCAGCGTGAATGGGCAAAACAACTTGTTGGCATGGTCACTAGGCATCTTTAGAGGGCAAAACAGTGCATTGGAACAATGGCTGGGCACCTTCGAATGGAAAAGCATCCCATTGGCCACCTTCGGTGGGCAAAATAACTCATTGGCACAGTAGCTAGGCACCTTTGGTGGGAAAACGACCCGTACCTTTGCTGGGAAAACAGTCCATTGGCAAGGTTGCTAGGCACCATCGGTGGGCAAAACAATTTGTTGGGCACCTTCAGAGGGTAAAATAGCTTGTTAACATGGTCACTAGGCACCTTTGGTGGGCAAAACAGCCCGTTGACAGGGTCTCTAAGCACCCTTCAGGAAAAATATCCCATTAACATGGTCTCTAGGCTTCTTTGTGGGGAAGCAGCCCGTTGGCACGGTCGGTAGGTAGCTTGGGTAGGCAAAATAACTAGTTGGCATGGTCACTAGGCTATTTTGGCGGGCAAAACAACCCGTTGAGATGTCCATTAGACCCCTTTGGGGGAAAAAGAGCCAGTTGGGAATCTTCAATGGGCAGAACAGCCGTTGGCATAGTGGCAATGCACCTTCGAAGGGAAAAGCAACCCGTTATGCACCTTCGGTGGGCAAAACAGCCCGTTGGCTCGGTCGCTAGGCACCTTTGATGGGAAACAACCTGTTGGGCACCTTCAGTGGGTAAAATAGCCCGTTAGCACAATCCCTAGGCACGTTCGGTGGGCAAAGCAGTCCATTAGCACGGTCACCAGGCATACTCGATGGGTAAAATAGCCCGTTCAAAAGGTAACTAGGCACGTTCGGTGGGTAAAACAACACGTTGGCATGGTCATTAGGCATTTTTGATGTGCAAAACAACCCATTTGAATGGTCACTAGACACCTTCAGTGGGTAAAACAGCCCATTGGCACTAGTCGTTAGGCCTATTTGGTGGGCAAAACAGCCTGTTGAGACTTTTTTAGGCATCTTTGACGAGAAAAATAGCAAGTTAGGCACCTTCGGTGGGTAAAACACCCCGTTGACACGATCGCTAGGCACCCACAGTGGGAGAAACAACCTGTTGGCATGGTCACTAGGCACCCTCGATGGGTAAAAAAGCACATTGGCACGGTCGCTAGGCAGCTTCGATGGGCAAAACAACCTATTTACGTAGTCGCTGGGCCCCTTCGGTAGGAAAAACAACTCATTGGGCACATTTGGTTAGGAAAATAGTCTATTAGTAAGGTCGCTAGGTAACTTCGGTGGGTAAAACAACCCGTTGGCATTTTAGGTGAGTAAAATAGCACATTGGTAGGTCGCTAGTCATCTTTGGTAGGCAAAACAACCTATTGGTATGGTCGCTAGATAGCCTCGATGGGCAAAACAGCTCGTTGGGCACCTTTAATGGGTAGACTAGCCTGTTGACATGGTCGTTAGGCACCTTCGGTGGAGAAAACAAGCCTTTGATTCCATCTCTATGCACCTTGGTTGTTAAAAAAACCCGTTGGTACGGTCGCTAGGCATCTTCGGTTGTTAAAATAGCCCATTGGTACAGACGCTAGGCACCTTTGATCGGAAAAAAACATGTTGGCACGATCACTAGGCACCTTTAGTGGGGAAAAAGGATCGTTTGAACAGTCGCTAGGTAGCTTATGGGGGTAAAACAACCCATCGACACAGTCGTTAGCCACCTTCGGTAGGAAAAACAGCCCGTTAGAATGATCACTAGTCACCTTTAGTGGGAAAATAGCCTTTTGGAACAAGTGTTAATCACCTTAGGTGGGCAAAATAGCCCGTTGGCACAGTTGCTAAGCGCCCTAGGTGGAAAAAATAGGCTATTGGGCACTTTTGATGGACAAAACAGCCTGTTGGCACGGTCCCTAAGCACCCTCGATGGGCAATAAAGGCCACTGGTTTGGTTGCTAGGGACCATCGGTGGGCAAAATAGCTCGTTGACACATTCGCTAAGCACCTTCGGTGGGCCATACAGCCTATTGGTATGCTCGCTAGACACCCTTGTTGGGTAATCTCAGCAGACAAAACAATCTGTTGGGCACCTTCGGTGGTTAAAAAACTCTGTTGACACGGTCACTAGGCCCCTTTGGTGGGCAAAATAGCCCTTTGGCAAGTTTGTTAGGCACATTTGGTGGGAAAAACAGTCATTTGGGTAGCTTCGGTCGATAAAACAACCCATTGGCACAGTTGCTAGGCCCCTTCGATAGGAAAAACAACTCATTAGGCACATTTGGTCAGCAAAACAGTTTATTGACAAGGTCGCTAGGTAACTTCGGTGGCTATACCAACCGGTTGATAGGGTCGTTAGGCACCATCGGTGGGTATAACAACCAATGGGGAACCTTTGGGGAGTAAAACAGTCCATTAACAGTCACTAGTTACCTTCAGTAGGCAAAACAGCCTGTTAGTATGATCGCTAGGTAGCCTCGGTGGATAAAACAGCTCGTTGGGCACCTTCGGTGGGTAGAACAACCTGTCGGCACAATCGTTAGGCACCTTCAGTGGGCAAAACAAGCCTTTGGCTCAATCGCTATGTACTATGGGTTGTTAAAATAGCTCATTGCTATGGTCGCTAGGTTCTTTGGTTGTTAAAATAGCCCATTGTTACAGTCGCTAGACACCTTCAGTGGGAAAAACTGCCTATTGGTATAGTCACTAGGCACCTTTAGTGGGGAAAAAGGCTCATTTGAATGATTGCTAGGCACCTTCAGTGTGAAAAACAACCCGTTGGGCAACTTCGGTGGCTAAAACAATCAGTTGGGCACCTTTGGTGGGAAAAACAGTCATTTAGTGGGCAAAATAGCCTATTGGCACATTTATTAGGCACATCTGGTGGGAAAACAGTCATTTGGGCACCCTCAGCTGGCAAAATAGCTCATTCACAAGATCGTTAGGCTCCTTCAGTGGGCAAAACAACCCGTTGGCATGGTCACTAGGCCCCTTTGGTTGGATAAATAGCCCCGTTGGCACGGTGGCTAGGCACTTTCGGTGGAAAAAACAACCTATTTGGCACCTTTGGTGGGCAAAACAGTCTGTTGGTACAGTTTCTACGCACCTTTGGTGAGGAAAATAGCTCGTTGGCACACTTTTGGTGGGAAAACAGTTTGTTGGCATGGCCGCTAGGCACAATCGGTGGGCAAAATAACCTGTTGGGGACCTTTGGTGTGTAAGCCCGTTGGTGCAGCCGCTAAGTAGTTTTGGTCGACAAAACAGCTCGTTGGCACGGTCTCTCAGAAACCTCGGTGGGCAAAACAACACAATGGCATGGTCGCTAGGCACCTCAAAGGGCAAAACAGCCCGTTGGCATAGTTGCTAGGCACCTTTGGTGGGCAAAACAATCCTTTGGCAAGGGGGTTAGGCACCTTCGATGGGAAAAACAACACATTGACACACCTTCGGTCAGTAAGACAGTCCATTGACACGGTCGCTAGGCATATTCGGTGGAAAAAATAGCATGTTGGAGTACCTTCGGTGGGCAAAACAACCTATTTGCACAGTTTTGGTGGGAAAATAACCCGTTGGTACGATCGCTGGCCGCCTTCGGAGGGAAAACAACCTATTAGTACTATTGCTAGGCACCTTTGGTGGGGAAAATAGCCTGTTGGCACACTTTTAGTGGGAAAACAGTCTGTTGGCATGGTCGTTAGGCACCATCAGTGGGAAAAATAACCCGTTAGGCACCTTCAGTGGGTAAAATAGCCTATTGGTACAATCGCTGAGCACCTTTGATGGATAAAACAACCTGTTGTCACGATCTCTCGGAACCCTCGGTGGCCAAAATAGCCCATTGGCATGGTCGCTAGGCACCTCAATGGGTGAAATAGCCTGTTTAAAATGGCAAAGTCGCCAACAGCCTGTTAGCTCGTCCACTGGGCACCTTTGGTGGAAAAATAGTTGCTTGGGCATCTTTGGTGGGCAAAACAACCCTCTAGCATGGTGCTTAGGCATCTTCGATGGAAAAAACAGCATGTTGGCCCACCTTTGGTGGGCAAGACAGTCCACTAACACGGTCGCTAGGCACATTCGTTGGTGAAAACAACATATTAGAGTACTTTTAGTAGGCAAAACAACTTGTTCGTACACTTTCAGTGGGAAAATAACCAGTTGGTATGGTCGCTAGGCACCTTCAAAGGGAAAAATAGCCAGTTGGCACTATGGCTAAGCACCTTTGGTGGGGAAAAAAGCTGATTGGCATGATCGATAAGTAGCTTATATGGGCAAAACATCCTATTGGCACGGTCGTTAGCCACCTTTAGTGGGAAAAATAGCCCATTGGAATGGTTGCTAGTCACCTTCAGTGGGAAAATAGCCCATTGGAACAGTCATTAGTTACCTTCGGTGGGAAAAATAGCCTACTTGCACGATTGCTAGACACCTTTGGTGGGAAAAACAACCCTTTGGCAAAGTCTGTAGGAACCCTCGGTAGGCAAAACAACTAGTTGGCATAGACACTAGGCACCTTCGATGAGAAAAGTAGCCCGTTGGGCATCTTTGATGAGCAAAACAGTCTGTCCCATCGGGCATCTTTGATGAGCAAAACAGCCTGTTGGCATGGTTGCTAGGCACCTATGGTGGGAAAAAAAGCCCGTTGGGTAGCTTTGATGGGCAAAACAGCCAATTGGCATAGTCGCTAGGCATCTTGAATACGCAAAACAGCTCATTTGAAAGATTACTGGGCACCTTCCGTGGGCAAAACAGCCCGTTGGCATAGTCATTAGGCACCTTCAGTGGGAAAAACAACCCGTTCGAAAGGTCACTAGGCAACTTCGGTGGCAAAACAACCTGTTGGCACATTCGATAGGCACCTTTGGTGGAAAAAACATCCTGTTGGGCACGTTCGGTGGGGCAAAATAGCCTGTTGGCATGTTCACTAGTCACCTTTTATGGGGGAAACAAAAGGTGGGGCACCTTCAGTGGGCAAAACAGCCCGTTGGTAGTGTTGACAGGCAACCTTGGTGGAAAAGTGGCCTGTTAGGATGGTCGCTAGGCATCTTCGATGGGCTAAACAGCCCGCTCGAATGGTCACTAGGCACCTTTGGGGGATAAATAGGCTCGATTGTTAGGCACCTTTGGTGGGTGAAATAACCCATTAGAATGGTCATTAGGCACCTTTGGTGGGCAAAACAACCCATTGGTACATTAAGTAGGCACCTTTGGTGTGAAAAATAGCCAGTTGGGCACCTTCAGTAGGCAAAACAACCCTTGCTAGGCACCTTCGATAGGTAAAACAATGCACTGAAATGGTGACTAGGAACCTTTGGTCGGAAAAACAATGCGTTGGAATAGCCGCTAGGCATCTTCGGTGGGAAAAGTAGCCCATAGGGTACCTTTGGTGGGCAAAACAACTCATTGGCACGGTTGCTAGACACCTTTGGTAGGAAAAATAGCCTAATGGGCACCTTTGATGGGCAAACGGTCTCCAGGCATGTTTGCTGGGAAAAATATCCCGTTGGCACACCATTGGTGGGAAAACAGTTTGTTGGGCACTTTAGTGGGTAAAATAGCCCATTAGCATGGTCGTTAGACACATTCAGTGGGCAAAACAGCCCGTTGATAGGGTCTTTAGGCACCCTCATTGGGCAAAACAGCCCGTTAACATGGTCACTAAGTAGTTTAGTGGGCAAAACAGCTCGTTGGCACAGTCGTTAGGTAACTTGGGTGGGTAAAACAGCCAGTTGGCACAGTCGTTGGGTACCTTTGATGGGCAAAACAACTGTTGACACGGCAACTATTTACTTTAGCAGGAAAAGTAGCCCGTTGGGAACCTTCAGTATCAAAACAATCTGTTGGCTCAGTCGTTAGGCAACTTCAGTAGAAAAATAGCCCGTTGGGCACCTTTGGTGGGTAAAACAGCCAGTTGGC
>JAOTJB010111952.1:0-19832 GCA_027123815.1 Erythroxylum minutifolium | reverse complement strand
CCCTGTCTTTGATGTTGATTGTCTTTATGTATTGTGAATCTTTTATCATGTGTTGGAACTAAACCCCATTTAGGGTTAGGGATGTAGCCTATTTTGGGGATTGATTGATGTTTTAAAGATTGATTGGTGTTGAATGAAAATTCTTAGGTTATATTTATCTTTCTTAAGCTTCATTGTTGTTTCTATGCTTGATCACCGTAGATGCAATCTTAGAAATCATATGATGGATTGAGAGGTGAAGTATGATTTGTCCATTAGGAAGATAAAAACATTAGATTTAGAGATAGAGATATCCTAAACTAGTGTGATAACTTAAGGTTACTTGTTCTTAATGAATTTGACTAGTTAGGTTTTACATTGGGAGATGGTAATCAACTAGTTGGGTATTCTGGTATGTTTTCAGAGAGAATATAAGTGAATTTATGTAATCGTTATTATAACTTTTCATTCAATCAATTCCATAATCTATCGATCAATCTCTTAAATTGGTGACTCCCAAAACCCTAAGTCTAAACCATCAAATTTCCCTTGTTTGTTTAATTACAGTCTTTACAATTGATTGTTCGCTCTAATCCAATTGTCTTTTAAATTCCTTGTTATTTTTGGTTTAAGTAATTAGGATTGATTTAGTAGCGAGTATTTTAGTCCTTGTGGGATACAACCTTCGAATACTTGATTTGTGGGTACTAATAATGATTTTGTATGCTTGCAGATTTTATCGATCAAGTTTTTGGCGTCGTTATCGGGGACTAATTTATATTTGCTACTATTAATTCTAATTTTTTATTACCTTAAGTTTTCGTCCATTAACTACTTTTAAACCCTTTTATCTTTGTTCTATTTCAAGGGCTGCATGCACTTAAGGCATTCAAGAAATTTGAACAACCATTAGCTACTTGAATTGAATCCTAAAATTGAACGCACTTGTAGAAGGATCAACGCTCAAAGAATAAGAGAGATGGCAAATAATAATCAAAATCCAATTCTGGATGAAGAGCAAGAGATTGGGAACGAACAATTCAATAGAGGAAACCAGGTTGAACCGATAGTTGTTAATCCTGCGGTAAGAAGAATTAGAGATTATCAGATGTTGTTTATTGCTAGCAACCCTTATTGCATTCAATTTACTGCAGCAGCAAGGAATTATGAGCTGAAGCAGATTCATCTATCGATGTTACCACAATTTAAATGGAATGCTGAGTGAAGATGCTCTAGCCTTTATGAGAGACTTTTATGCTACAGTTCAAACTCTTCTATTGTATGGATTGTCTGAAGATGAGTTAAGGCTAAGGTGTTTTCCCTATTGCATAAATAAATTAGCAAGAAATTGGTTATTGAGCTTGGAGTTAGACTCCATTGATATTTGGGATAAAATGATAGAGACTTTCATGATGAAGTGGTACCCAGCCCATAAAACTCTTGAACTAAGGAAGAAAATACACTGGTTCTCACAGAAGGAAGGAGAAAAATTTTATGAAGCATGGGAGCGATTTAATGATCTCCTTAACCAGTGTCCTCACTATGGATTTGACACTTACTCCTTGACTCAGTTCTTCTACTACGGTCTCACCGATCACAATCAAACTTTGGTGGATTTAAATGCTGGTGGGAATATTAGTGACCTAAGTTCCCAAGAGTTATGGAATGTCTTCAAGAAAGTTGTGGAGAATTCACATTGTAAGGTGACTAGGAGCAAGGCTACTATTCTTAACAAAGTGGGATCTAGATTTGACATGGCTTACCAAGTTGCTGAGATAAATAAGAAGTTGAATATGTTGATGAATGACAATAAGTCTAGTAAGGATCCTTGTAGCCTTTTTGGAATATTTGGGCATACAATAGCTGGTTGTATCAACATTAAAGCAACAATGTCGGAGGAAGAGGTGAACTATGTTGGTAGATAAGGCCAAAGATTCGATCCCTTCTTGAACACCTACAATGAAGGTTGAAAGTTTCATCTTAACTTCTTATGGAAAAATCAAGGGGTTGCGAAACCAATGGGACCACCCGGGTTCCAAGCGCAACGAAAACAACAGTATTAAGCTCCTTCATCTTCTTACCAACAACAATTCCCTCACCATTTGGAGAAAAAAGTAGATAGGCTTGAAGATATGTTTGCTCGACTTATGAGCAAGATGGATCAAAGTGCTGAAGCTAGCTCTTAAGCAATGAACAGAATGGAGCAGAACATTCAGTCTAACCAAGCTGCCATCAGAAATTTGGAGGTGCAAATTTGTCAAATGGCGAAAGAGGTAAGTGAAAGAGGTAAGGGAAAGCTACCTAGCAATACTCAATTGGATCCAAAACAAGATTGTATGGTAATTCATTTGAGGAGTGGTAAGGTGGTAGAAGGTGTGGTTCCTAAGGAGAAGGAAGCTAAAATAAGTGAAACAAAGGGTGCTGAATTTGTGAATTTAGATAAAAAAGAAGAGCCTAAAGAAACTGAACCAAAGAAAGAGTCCTCACCAAGTTCAGAATTTTTCTTTGTGCCACCCATACTGTACCCCTAAAGGGTAAGAAGAAGCATGATGATTCTAAATTTTAGAAATTCCTTGACCTTTTCAAAAGGATCCATATTAATATCCCTTTTGTTGAAGCACTTGTTGAGATGCCTGCTTACACTAAGTTCTTGAAGGAAATCATCTCAAACAAAAAGAAGCTGGACAATTTTGCAATGGTAGCCTTAACTGAGAAGTGTAGTTCTATTTTACAAAATAAACTACCCCCTAAGTTAAAGGATCCAGGGAGTTTCACTATTCCTTGTTACTTTAGTGCTTCTTATGTCTTTCAATGCTTATGTGACCTAGGTGCAAGTATTAATCTTATTCCTTTGTCTCTCTATAATAGGCTTGGAATTAGTGAACTCAAACCAACTACAATTTCATTGTAACTTACCGATAGATCAATTTGATATCCTATTGGTATAGTTGAAGACTTACTAGTGAAGGTTGGTAAGCTTATAATTCTAGCTGACTTTGTTGTGCTTGAGATAGATTTCAATATGCAGGTTCCTATAGTCTTAGGAAGGCCATTCTTAGCCACTGGTGGAGCATTGATTGACGTCCCCTAAGAGTTGGTGATGAGGAAGAGGTGTTCAATATTTTCAAAGTTTTAAAGGGACCCTCTTTCGATGAAGTCACCTATAGGATAGATGTGATTGATTCTCTGAAACTTGAATCTATTCCTAAATTAAAGTATGATGATGTTTTAGAGACATGCCTAGCTTTAGGAATAGATGAGAATGAATTGGATGATGAGTTAGTGGACTATGCTTATAGATTGCAAGGTAATGGTTTTAGGTATAGAACTCAAATTGAAGAATTGGACCCTCCTAAACCAAAATTGTTACCTTCCATATTGAGTCCACCAAAACCTGAATTGAAATAGCTTCCAATTCATTTGAGGTATGCATTCTTAGGAGAATCAAATACTTGAAGGCAAAACATTTACAATGCGTGCTTCCGTATTGTGGACTATAAATGATTTCCTAGCTTATGAGAATTTTTTAGATGGAATATTAAAGGGTATATGGCCTATCTTATGTGTAACCATCAAACTCATTTAATGAGGCTACAAAGTAAAATATGTTATATGAGACATCGTCGTTATTTAGAACATGGGCATAGATGGCAGAGAAGCAAATTGTTTAATGGCAAAATAGAATTGGGTGAAGCTCTTTTGCACTTGTTTGGTGATGATATGGTTTACCAACCATCACTTTTAAGTGAGATTACACTTGGAAAAAACCTAAGTAATAAAAAGCAAAAGTGAAGAGTTGTTGAGCTTAATTGGAATAAAAAAACCACAATTTTCAATTTTCCATATTAGATGGAATTGCTATTGAGGCATAATCTTGATGTGATGCATATTAAAAAAAATATTTGTGAGAATATTTTAGGAACTTTGACGAAAATTAATGGCAAAATGAAAGACACTATTAAGGCTAAATTAGACTTGGAAGACATGATTGTAAGAAAAGATTTACATTTGAACAGAAGAGATGATGGGTCATACATCAATTGACCTACTTGTTATAATATGCCCAAAAAGAAGAAGCAAAATTTCGTCAATTTCTTAAATCAGTTAAGTTTCTTGATAGGTGTGCATCTAATATAGCTCATTGTGTCAATATTAAAGGGAGAAAAGTGTTAGGGTTGAAAAACCATAACTGTCATGTACTTTTGCAATATGTGGGTGTTTACTGAAGGATGTGTCCATAACTTTGGGACAATTGGGTGAGTTTTTTAAACAATTATTTTGCAAGGCACTAAAAGTAGAAGAGCTTCAAAAAATGAAAAAAAGACATTACTTTGATTCTTTGTAAGTTGGAATTAGTATCCCCCCATATGAGGCAAAAATTTGTGGACTGGTTCAATTTTAATGGGTGTTCTCCATTGAAAGGTGATTTATATTAACTTTTACTCTTTTTTCTAAAGTTATTACTTAGTAACAATTGTTAATGTTTTATGTTTTGTTTAGTTTTTTATGCTCTCTTGAGAGTTATGTACGTAATAGAGCTTGACCTAAAGGGTCTATTGCAAAGGCTTATATAGCGAATGAATGCTTGTCATTTTGTTCAATGTACTTAAATGATATGGAGACAAGATTTAATACACAAGAAGTTAACTTTGATTTTGATCAAGATGGTGGGTTGTTAATTTTCTCCCAAAAAGTAAGGCCACTTAGTTCTGAAAAATATATGGAGTTAACTAAAGATGAACTTGAAATTAGGCATTGGTATATTTTGAACAATTATAAGGAAGTCGAAATATATATAGAGTATGTATATTAATTTTGAGTCAAATTTCATATTTAAAATTTGTAGTTCATTATATATTTCCTAATCTCTATTTACTTTTTTAAATAGAGAACATAAAGATTCGATTCGAAGCAAAGGAGTTGTTAATGTTGACGAAAGACATAAGATTAAGTTCCCATCATAGTTTAGGACTTGAGTAAGTTATTGATGAAATATTATGAACTTATGGAAATTTATATGTCAGATTAACTTCTAATTATATTTCTTTTTATAGATGATGCAGTTATATAACGATAACTTACAAGTGGCGACAAGAACATTATATGCTTTGGCATATGCTCCTTATATATGTGGCAAAAAATATACAAGTTGTATTGATAATAGAGTTAGATTTCACATACAAGATTGAGATAGTCGATTTAGAAGCCAAAATTGTGGGCTTGTTATTGAGGGATGTCATGATGACGATTTTATTGAATTCTATAGTGTTATTTTAGAAAAAATAGATTTACATTACATCAAGGATAAAAAGGTTGTTCTACTTAAGTGCAAATGGTCTAATCATGGTGACATAAAAGTGAATGGTAATATTACTAGCATCAATGTTAGTGAGAAATGGATGATAATGACCATTTTGTCCTTATAAGTCAAGTGAAGCAAGTTTTCTACCTCAACATTGTTGTATTGGGTAGCAATTAGAAGGTTGTTCAAAAGTTTCAACACTAAAATCTCTTCGATTTTTCTGAAAAGGAAAATGGTCAAATGAGTGAAGTTGGTGATGAAGTATATCAAAAGATTTAATTAGAGCTAAATATTGGAGCCATACAAATAGAAGATGCAGATATATCATCATTCTATAGGAGAGATATTGATCCCAATATAGTACAAGTCGATGAAGTACAAGATAATCTTGTTTTAGAAAGAGATAAATACTATATTGAGGATGAATTATATGACAATGATGATATTTTGGCCGAATATAACAGTGATGAAGAGTCAAATTATAATTTAATTGATGATGATGATTTTCAAGATCCTGATCATGATAATTGAAGGTAATAAAAATATTGTTTATATTTTTTGAAACATATTGTTGGTATTTGAGTTATGTTTATGCATATTGTTGATGTTTGAGTTATGTTTATGTAGATTTTTGATGTTTGACTTATGTTTGGACGTATTATTGATGTTTGATTTATGTCTATGTATATTGTTGATGTTTGAGTTGTGTTTATACATATTGTTGATGTTTGAGTTATGTTTATGCCGATTTTTGATGTTTGAGTTACGTTTATGCAGATTTTTGATGTTTGAGTTATGTATACGTGTATTGTTGAAGTTTGACTTATGTTAATGAGGATTATTGATGTTTGAGTTAAGTTAATGCATATTGTTGATGGCTGAGTTATGTTTATGCGTATTATTGATGTTTTCCTTATGTTAATGCGGATTATTTATATTTGAGTTATGTTATTATGGATTGTTAACATTTGAGTTATAGATATCCAATATAATAGCACCTGGTAGAAATAAAGGGAAGAAGGTGGCAAGCATTAAGGTTATTCCTTTGCCACAATAACTAAATCAACCAAATCCTAGCCAACAACAACAATCAACTTCATCCACCAATGAACCCAGTCAATAATAACCTCCATCTTCCTCAACTAGTGCAGAGGGATCCGTAAGTTTGTTAATCTTTGACACATATAAATAGACTTATGCTTAAATATATATTTACATGTTTAATGTGTATTTTCTTATCATTATTTATTTGTTGTCAAGTTCTAATATCAATGTTAGAAAAAGAAGTCGAGGTATATCTAAAGGTTGTGAGCTGCAATGAATGAATCTTGCAATGAACAATAAGTTATCTGTATATATTGATACCTTGTAAGGTTGCTATGTAGACAAGATTCAATAAGCTAAATTGTCTAGTGAGTCGGGGGTAATTGCTAGAATTGAATTGCCTCGCCTTAAACATACGAAGCAATTGAAGGAAGACAACTTGCTTAAAAATTTAATTTATTTAATTATATACAATATTGTTTTACTTATTTAAAGATTAATTTCACTTTTACTTATTGTTCATAGATGAAGCTTAATATCATTGATATCGATAAACCTAATGCTTCAAACTTTGTGACTTCACTATTGAAACAAAAGACCAGGATCAACATTATCAACTACATTAATATTATAAATCTTTTCCTTTGGATGAGGAGGTAAGGAAACATGTCCCTGAATGGATGTCTGCAAAAATTGGAGGAATATGTGTGATTATTGGGCCCCTATCAATGTTAAGGTTTGTTTTCTTTCTCATCACATCTGCTGTCATTAATCTTGTTACACAATTTAAAGACTATTTCTTTTATTTATTTAGGAAAGTGTGAGAAAGTTAAGGTTAATAGAGGAAAAATGAAAACTCCACAAGACCAAGGCTCCAAATCATTTGTTGTCCTGTGAAATGAATATGTAAGTTCTTTGATTAAAAGTTATAATTATATTTGTAAACATAGTATTATTTATTGTGTTTTGTATTTTTTTCATAAACAAAGTCAAAAGGAACTACATGGAGAACAATGTGACAGGATCACACTCTACAAACTGTCACATTACAAGGAAGGTGAAGGTTAGATGTCTGAAGAAGTGCTAAATAATTATTGAAGTATAAAAATTTGTTTAAATTTTAACTTTAGTTATTTATGTAGTATGAACTAATAATATTTGAATTGAATATTGATTTTTTTTAAAATTTAGAATAAGATGTAAGAGTTGTTGCAAACATCAATATCTGACAGAAATGAGCCAAATGTAGATGATATTATGAACAAGATGCTTGAAACACGATCTGGCTACATCAAAGGTCTTGGGTTTAGGCCAAAACTGACTGCTTCATCCTAATCAAGACCACAATATATTCAACTTCTTAAAGAGGACAACCAGTTGCTTCATGCTAAATTAGAAAGTAATGAAAAAAAGTTCGCCAGGTTTAAAAAGTTGGTCAAAAATTTACTTAGCTCGAATTATATAAGTAGCGAAGATGAAAATGAGTTTTATTCATTAAACTAATATTTGTATTTAAGTATTTTGAAATTGTAATTAACTTCTTATACATGATCATATTTAATGATATTTTATTTTCTATATACAATGCTTCTAATTTTGAATTAGTTTTTATTATATTTTGTATAATAAATTGTACAACAAAAAATTCTAAATATTACATACAATAATATCTATTAAAAATATCACCAATAATTATAATCTACATGATATAATATTTAATTATAATGTATATTTTAAATTTCAAAATTTCACTAAAAATATTTGGCTATACTTTCGAAAACATTGCCAATAAGTTTTGGCTACGCTTTCTTTTCGTAGCAAAAAAGTTTTTAGCTACGTTTTCAGAAACGTAGCTAATAGGTTTTAACGACGAAAACAAACCATAGTAAAAACTTATTGGCGAAGATTTAGAAAAATGTCACCTATAATTTTTTGCTGCGAAAACTATTTATAGCAAAAAAATATTAACGACGATTTGGTGAAAATGTCATTTATAGTTTTTTGCTAAGGGGATTTGATGACGATTTTGAAACATAAATCGTTGCGAATGACAATTTCCAATGATTTTGTGACATTTAGCGTGAAATTTTTCATTGCTAAAGGTCCCGTATGTTGGAGTGATGATTTAACTTTTAACAATTTGATTAAGTTTAATAGACACTTGACAAATGTAAGACTTAAATCCTTTTAGAATTAAGTGTTGGGAAATCGAGCCAAGATTTGATCACACCGTAGCGAAATAATTACCAAAATTTTTTGTATTTGATTTTCTAAAAGTCAAGATCACTAAAATCGTATAAAATGATTGACAAATAAATTATACCTTATTCTAAATCTTAATCCTTTTCTTGTAATATTCTTATAACCGTCTTCAAAACTGATTCATCTTAACCATTGTAGCCGCACAAGTATTCTGTTTTTAACGATATCCATAGAACAAGTTGAGATAACTATACAACTATTATAGAGAAGATTAGGCAAAGAGTGCTAGCTTTCTTAAAGCTTATTCTTATTTATAATAGGTTCTGAATATTTTAGTAATTTAATTGAAATTAAATTCTAATTTCAATTACCAATAATTCTAATTGAATACTAATTATGCCTAAATAAGGTCTAATATCTCATATTGATCCTTATTTCTTAAATATCTCATATTTAATCATAGAGTTTATCAAAATTTACAATCAAATCTAACTTGACTAAAATATCTTCTCTCTTTAACCTGTGCTTTATGTGTATCCATTAAGTTCCTACATATCTTGACAATGGATATAAATTATAATCCTAAATCATATTTAGGATTAGATAAATTAAACTCCTTTAATTTAACTTTAATTCTCCAATTAAACCATTCAAATCTATCAATCAAGATTGGTGTTTCGCAACATATCATAACCACCCAAATATTTAGGAATATCAAAGTGATTTTGACTAAACTTTTCGTGTCTGATTTTTTCGTATAATTTAATCATTTCATCATACAATGTTCCTATTAGACATACAACATGAAATTAATGTCTACTCCTTTTTGAGTCTAATCATATTATTTCTCCACCATTAACTATCGATTCAATTAATGACAATTGTAAACTATTTACAAAATATCATTCCACCTTTATGAAGAATTTTTCGAATCAATATTAATAAAAAACAATGAAACATTCTCACTAATTGCTATAGGATGATGATTCCAATCTTGATCACTCCACTACCTTTATATAGTTTATGCTATATCCAATGACTACCGACTAAGCTATCCTTCATTAAAACATGTCATAAGTAGTATCAAAACATAGTATTCCCTATACAAGATAACTTTAGGAATCTCAAGTCAAAGGATCACTTATATGATTGATTTTTTTTATACCAATATTAAAATTACCATAATTGCACGACATAGCTGCAACTAGCATGGTCAAATACGAGTCAATCCCACAAAGACTGCAAATTTTAGTAATTACCCATTTTCTATTATCTAACCTAAGTATAGGATTTTTGGTTTTAGCTAAAAAATAAGCCAAATTAAGATTAAACAATTTTGAACTCAGGACAAGTATAATTCGAAGAAAAACAAATATCAATTCATAGTGTCTAGGTGATAAATCCCTTTAAGTATCCTTGAATTATTAACCTTTTATCATGCAATCATATTATTGATTGTTAGACTGTGGAAATTCGTTTCTTATGTTAGTAACTCTCCCAAGACTATTAATAGCTAATCCATCAGTTAATTAACAAAGATCTTTCTAGTTAAAACCCCAAATATTACATTATCGAGTTATGAATTTTGCTATTATGTTTTACTCTAATCCAATATATTTATGTTGGCCTATCTCTAGGTTTGCATATAGCTCATTCCAATTATGGTAGATTTATTTATACAAGAGGATTCCTTAATCTCAATCATATGAAATCAAATCATGTACTAATATTCCATATAGATTAGAACAAGAGTAAAACACGTAATTGAATCACAATAATCAATTAATATAATTGCTTTAAATAAAAGATTAAAACGTATTGTTATCCTAAACTAGGGTTCATTGCACCTATACATTAAAAACATTTATTTACTAATCATAGGAAATGAAATCTAAGATAAACATGAAGAAAAACTAATAGAAAACAAAGGAATCATAATTCTAAATCTCATTTTTTTCTTCTATTAAGACTTCTTGTAAGTTTGGATTTGATGTAGCTTTCTGTCAAATCTCTTGATGTTAACTTCATGTTTCCCTTATCCCTTGATCAAAATTGTCACCTCTTTAGGTGTCTTATGCCTCAAAACTGCTATAAAACTCGACTTCTTTTATTTTGCCTCTGTTAACGTCATTTTATAGTGAAAAATAGGATTTCTAGGATATACACGATCATTTACACAATCATGTAGGTGATTGTGTAGCTTCGAAAACACGTAAAATAATGGCTTTATACATTCATAATGACTTACATAGGCACATACACAACCGTATAAGTCCAAATTGCTTCTAATCTTCATTTTATGTCACAATTTCATTCGAATACTTCTCCTTTTTATCCATGAAGACAAATATGACCTATATATACACTTGAAGCAAATTAAGTACTAAATATACAACAAAAGTATGAAATATCAAGCTAAAAAATGTTAAATATGGGTTTATAATTATAGTTAAATATGCATCTATCATTATATAATTATCACAATGAGAATTTCCATAAACATATAAGTAATGATCTAAATGGATTTCTCATATGAGATCAGTTTAGTGTACTTATTTTCTAACAAGAACCAATAAATACTTTAGTCTTAGAGATTGACTACTTGCTTCATAAGAAAAAAATAACATATGCTAATCTTTTTCCAATCGTAATAGAATAACGACTAGGAAAAATTTAGGAATAATAATTGCAATATGAATCTCATAATTATATTTTCATCATAATTTCATTTGCAAACTATAATTATCTGATGGACTTTGTTATATACATCTAAATATGTAAAAGACAAAGAATGTCCTTAAATTATTTTTTCTCTAAACTACAACCAATCGATTGGCTGTAAGGTATAAACGAATAGGAGCATGTAAGGAAGAATTAGTTGTTCCAATATAGAGAATGTTAAAAGCATAAGTCTTTATTAAAAGTCTCCTTCATATTTCCTAGCTATCAAGAAGAAGAAATGTGGTATATTTTTTGGTCAATCATATAAACAAGACATTTAGAAGCAGAGATTCATTATAATCTAAACCTTGTGATAAGAAAAGACTTCCAAATTTCTCTACCAAAAAGATATACAATGACATTAGTATTTCCTCTTAATCACTAAATTTAAAAAGATAAATTATCTATAAAATGATTAATAATTATCACAATTAAATTAATATGGCTTCTCTTAAGTTTGGTTTCAATGTATGTGTGGTGAGCATAAAAGGAACAATGTAACATTCCACTACCATAGAGTATTACCCAAACATCTAGAGGATATTCAAGTATATATCCTATGATAATGGTATGTTAGAGCAAATATAATCTCTTAAAAGGCATCATAAAGAATACACAATCCTTAAACTCTTCCTTTCATTCATTTATAAAAGTTTACAACCTTTATAAAAAAATTCTACATGACATAGATAAACTACGTAGAACAACTACATCTCCTCAAATGCCAACTGACAGACCTTTGAGTCATATCTTAGTCCAAAATGTTCTTCTAGAAAATCTTAGAAATCTAGGTCTCTTGTCTCGTACCTGAAAAGCCATGTTGCACTTTTTGATAAGTTTTGCGAACTCAATGAGTGAATCATCAATGATGGTTCACTCTAGTCAAAAACACAATATCATAGAACCAACTAATTTCATAACATTTTCTATCACAATAAGACATAATGAATGTCACAAACTTCACATACATTCTTTCTGAACATGTATAACCTAATCAATCACATTATCATAGAATATCACTTTAACATCACAATTTTAGAAAAAGTTTCAAAAGCATATATTTCATAATCATAAGTATACAATTGCAAATGCATAAGAGACTCTAGATTCGTTATTATTTTTTATGACCGAGTGCCTTTTATCTACAGATCTAGATACAGATATTGGCCCATTAGGCTCAGTCAGATATAGAAATCATAGAGAAAATCTCTACGTGCAGAATTTTGAGATTAAACCTCTTTAAAATTGGCTACTATGATCACAACGCCATTATCTAAACATGCATTTTATGAAATGCATCAAATAATATAATATGCCATGAATCACATTCATTTATGATGCATAGACAGAATCTTATATTCATCGAACCTTAGTTGGGGATTTAACTTTCGTTGAGTATTAAGAAATCATTCAGAATTCAATTGCAAACATATATCATTCAAATTTCGGATGCAAATAGAACACTTCCAATACATTCCTGAGTATCAAACTCCTTGGATCATTAAGTCTAGAATTTACATACAGATCACAAATAGTTCAATAATTTGAAGTTAAACAGAATAAATCAATCCTAGGAAGATCATCTAGGTTGACTCACAAATGCTCCCTTTAGTTTATTCCCTTGAAGTCCTGGGCAATGTCTGGAAGCAGTCGCTCAACGTGCTCCTCTATATGCAATCACATACATTTATATATCACTCATATGCATTTTCATAAGAATAATCAGTCATAAGTACATTTATGAATGTGTCACGTATTATGCCTATTCAATGACAAATTCTCGGGTATGTTTCTTTAATACATTGATAATCAATTTACAAAACCTTCCAAGCATTCTTTACTCCAATTTACACTTTACTCACCTTAATCCTTTATTAACTAAATTCATTTAAGAACTCATTTAAACCTTAATATCTCACATGGAAACATCCTAGCATTGGTTGGTTCAAGCTTCACTAAAAAGGCAACTCTTTTCCACAGAAACATTTTTTTTCAGGGCATGATCGTGTTGTAAAGGCCACGATTGTTCCCTGCATTATTCTTCCCTCATCCATGCGAATTAAACACTTATACAAGCTCAATTCCATTCCAAATTTTCCAAAATTCTTTCTCATAAACACAACATCATTTCATACTAATTCTAATCAATGATGAAATATCTTCAACTACATATACCATTCATGAAATCCATAACATCACTTTCATAACATCAAGCAATTTATTCACTAGGTATGTCCTCATTTTAAGCCCTAATTAAGTCTAAAAGAATCATAATTATACACTTTATCCTTAATAGTTTTAACCCTTGAATAATCAAAACTTTTTCATGAAACATCACTACCTACAATTGTGACATCCTTTGTCACAATCATGACAGAAACATTATCTTGCAGTTTTTCTAGTTTTTCTCAAGACAAATTTTTAGGTCAGTTTTGTATAACCATTATGACCTAGAAAATAAGGTTTTTAGGCAACACCTTCTTTTAATCAAATGTTCTCCTATGTATTAATTTTCTAATGACATCAAATTCATACATTTTTGGTTAAGTATCATGTAAGTTATAATCAAAATACTACAAACTATTCTCATACCTTTACAGAACATAATTCTCAACTTCAATCCAAATTTCAAGACTCTTAAATACAGATTTCAAATTCCATTCCTTCATGAAAAATGTAGCCATATATTTCTAGTTCACTCTAAATTAAAATCCATCCAATTTGGAGATTCATAGATCAGGTTATGTCCAAAATACAGATATATGTTCAGTAAAACACTGCATATAACACACTCCAACATAAGTCATTGCCAAAGTTCTATAATTTCTATAGTTGATGATTTAATTAAACCTAATTTTTTTCAGTTCAAAATTCTCTAGTTACAATTCACAATTTCATGAATGATCACAACTCAAAATAGAACCTAATTCATACTTTTACATATTACAATTTTTGCATTTCCCTACTCTTCATTTAACTCCAATCATAACAATCCTTCATCTTGTAAATCATATCACCGAATTTGCTTCTTCCTTCACCACCCACACATGCATCCACATCATTCACGCATGCATCAATCCACAAGCATAAAAAATATACACCACTCATGCATTCATCCATTTACAAACATTAAAACCTCATCAAAATGTCATTACACTACCATAAAACTTAAAGCATAACTTACTTGGTTTACACTTCAAATCCTTCAGCAAAATTCCAGAAATGGGGAGAGAAAATTGAGAGCTCTAAGTGGATGAAGCAAAGACAAGAATAGAGAAACAATTGAAAACCTCAAATGACTGAAGACTTTGCAAGATATATCGTTGGTGACTTAATCAAAAGCTAAACACAAGAGTGAACATGCATGGTATTTCGGTGATGGATGGACAAGGAGAAGGTTTTGGTGGAGACTGATTTTCGGTGATTAACAACAAAGGAGCTGCAGAACTTCCTTGCCCAAAAACATAACTTAGGTGTCTCATTTGAGTCTTGACATATGTCTCTAATGCATGTGTTACATTTATCCACTAGTTATGTTACCATTTGTCTCTTAGTCATTTGTCCACTTAGCACACCTTAATAGGTCTCTTTGTCCACTTGTCACACCTTAATAGGTCCATTTATCAATCCATCATTAGTCCATTTGTCCTTCATCTAAGTTACCAAATGTCACACTTCCATTTATCTCTTATTTCTACATTTTTCCTAGTCTAAAATACCCCAAAATTTTCTATAAATTTTCAAAATATCTAAAATGTCACCAAAAATGTAAAAATAATTCTAATTCACACCAATTCAATTTTCAAAACAGTTAATCCATAATTCACATTTTAATCTTATTAAAAATCACTTATATCCGGAAAATGTCAATAAATGCATGTATAATTATTTTAATGAGTGACAACATTATTCACGTATATGTGAATGCCATATGATGTATAAATGCACTTATAAATTCTCAATAATCTTTCATGTATAATATCTTAGGGTTCTAACCCTGATCATAGGATAATGAGAAGTTACAATTTTCTCCTCCTTAAGAAATTTCGTCCTCGAAATTCTTACCTGATTGATGAAACGAGTGGGGATATTGCTTTCTCATATATTCCTTTGTTTCCCAAGTTGCTTCCTCACTCGAGTGATTTTTCCATAGGACCTTCACCAATGGAATTACCTGATTCCTCAATTGTTTTGTCTAGTATCTCACTATTTTGATCGGCTCCTCAACATAACTCAGATTATTAGTAACTTCAATCTCTTGAGCCGGTAATACATGCACCGGATTAGATCTATACTTCCTAAGCATGCTCACATAAAATACAATGTGTATCTGAGACATTTCACTCGGTAAAGCTAATTTGTATGCCAATGGTCCTACCCTCTCAATGATCTCATAAGGACCAATGTACCTAGGGCTCAACTTACCCTTCTTCCCAAATCTCAACACTCCTCGCCAGGGTGAGACTCTCAGAAGTACTTTGTCTCCTACACTATATTTCATATCCTTTCTGTGCTGATCGATATAACTCTTCTGTTTATCTTATACTGCTTTTATTCAGCTTAGGATCAGTTTTATCTTATCCACAGTATCTTATATCAATTCAGGGCCTTCTATCATTCTCAAACCTTCCTCATCCCAATATAGAGGCGATCGACATTTTCTGTCATACAATGCCTTATAAGGTGCCATTCCAATACTACTGTGGTAGTGATTGTTGTAAGCAAATTCAATCAAAGCTATGTATTGATCCCAAGCTTCTTGAAACTCCAATACACACGCTTTAAGCGTATCCTCAACAGTCTTGATTATCCTCTCACTCTGCCCATCTGTTTGAGGATGAAATGTAGTACTGAAGTTTAACTTCATACCCATAGCTGACTGTAGGCTCTTTCAAAACCTCGAAGTGAATCTGGAGTCCCTGTTTGATACTATGGACACTGAAATCCCATATAGTCTAACCACTTTATGCACATACTTCCGTGCCAACTAATCTAGTGAGCTATTCTCTCTCACTGGTAAGAAATGGGCCAACTTAGTCAATCAGTCCACTACAACCCATATAGCATCATTTTGCCTCTGAGTCTTAGGCAATCATATGATGAAATCCATTGTGATTCGTTCCCATTTCTACTCCGGAATAGGTAATGAATGAAGCTTCCCAACTGGAGCCTGATGTTCAGCCTTAATCTGCTGACAAATCGAACTTGTTTCTTCATTACTGGCCACTAGAAATGATGCTTTAGCGTATTATACATCTTAGTAGTACCGGGATGCATAGCATAAGTTGCTACATACACTTCCTCTAGGATTTCCTTTCTCAAATTATCTACATTGGGTACACACAATCTCTGCTTCAACCATAAAGTATCATCTCTCATCTCAGACTCATAATCTAGATTTACTTTCAACTTCTCAATTAACTTCAATAACTTGGGATATTTATCTTGAGCTTTCCTGATTCTCTCATGTAATACTGGTCTCAGCTTTAGTGTAGCTATCAATGCCTCATATTGCCCTAATTTCAACTCAACATTCAATGCTCTTAATTGAACTAGATTAGACAACCTCAATAATTGTACTTGAGCCACATTGCTATTGGATTTCTTGCTTAATGCATCAGCTACTACATTAGCTTTGCCAAGATGGTACTCAATTGTACAATCATAATCTTTCAACGATTATATCCATCTCTTCTGTCTCATATTTAACTCCTTCCAACTCAACAAATATTTTAAACTTTTATGATCAGTAAATACTTGAAAAGTTTCACCATACAGATAGTGTCTCCAAATCTTCAAAGCAAATACTACTGTAGTAAACTCTAAATCATGTACCGAATAATTAAACTTGTGAGACCTCAACTGTCTTGATGCATATGCTATTACCCTGCCATACTGCATCAGTACACATCCTAAACCCTAATGTGAAGCATCACTATACACAACATATCCTCCGAATCTAGATGGAATAGCTAACACCGGTGCTATAGTTAATCGATGCTTTAGCTTCTCGAAACTTATCTGACAATCATCATTCTATTTAAAAGTCACTTTTTTCTCAAAAGTTTTGTTAAAGGGGTTGAGATCAGTGAAAACCACTCAACAAACCTTCTGTGATAACCAGTTAATCCAAGAAAACTCTAAATCTCAGTCACATTTCTTGGAGCTTCCCACTTCTTCATTGCTTTTATTTTCTTCGGGTCTACTTGTATGCCTTGTCCAGACACAAAATGACCTACAAATACTACTTGATCAAGCCAAAATTCACATTTACTAAATTTGGCATACAACTGTTTCTCCCTTATTATTTATAGAACCAATCTCAGATGTTCTGCATATTCCTCTCTACACTTCGAATACACCAAAATATCATTAATAAACACAATCACAAAACGATCTAAATAAGGTTGAAATACCTTATTCATCAAGGCCATAAAAGCTATTGGGGTATTAGTCAACCCAAATGGCATCACCAAAAACTTGAAGTGCCCTTATCTTGTTCTAAATGCACTCGTTAGTACATTAGCCTCAACTATTTTCAACTGATAATATCCCGATCTCAAGTCTAATTTTGTGAACACCTGAGTTCCCTGTAACTGATCAAGCAAATCATCAATCCTTAGTAATGGGTACTTATTCTTAACTGTTACCCGATTCAACTGTAATAATCAATACACAACTCCTATAACTGCAAATCATCAATACACACTGGGTTTAATGAAACCCTTTTTCAACAACTCCTATAATTGGATCTTCAGTTCCTTCAGTTCCATAAGTGTCATCCTGTATAGAGGAATTAATATAGGAGCGGTAACTAGAACAAGGTCAATGGTAAACTCCGTCTCCTTTTTTGGGGGTAAACTTGGTAGTTTAATAGGAAACATATATAGGAAATCCTTAACAACAGGAATATCCTGAATGGTTAGTTCATTCTGGGTATCAACTACATGGGCCAAATAAGCCTCACATCCACCTCGGATCAATCTAAAAGCACTCATGAATGAAATTATTCGGGCTAGCATTACTTGACTAACTCCTTAAAACACCACTCTCGGTTGATTCGGGGATTCAAGAACTACCTCCTTAGTATAACAGTTCATCACCACCCTATGAGCAGTGAGTCAATCCATGCCTAGAATAATATCTATTTCCTTTAACTGCAACACAATCAAATCAACTTCTAACTCTACCTGATCAATCCGAACTATGCACCCCTTACACACCTCACCCATTACTGTAGTACTTCCTACTGGAGTACTCACCATTAAACCACGATTCAACATTTCTCTCTTACAATATAGTCTAGACGTCAGATGCGGTGCGATGAATGAATGTGTAGACCCTGATCTACTAATGCAAATGCTTCAAAATTAAAAACATTCAACACATATGCTACCATGTTTAGGGAGTTCTGCACCTCCTGTCTGGTAATGGCATAGACCCTGGCCTGAGACTGCGGCTGATTACTCCACACCTTAGTCTTAACAGTGGGCCCTACTGACTGTGTTCTGCCTCTACCTCTACCTCTCTGTACAGATCTGATAGCTCTACTCTGCTGTACACTTATCTTTGTCACTATTCCTCCTCTCATTACAGACTGTGGTCCCAATGTCTCGGGACAATCTCAAATTTGATGCTCTACAGAGCCACAATAGAAACAAGCTCCTGATAACCTCCAACTCTGACCACCGTGCTTCCTAACCTAATGTTCACCATCCGGCATCTGTTGTGACTGCCCTCTTAACACTGATCCTTTACCTCTACGAATCTGAACAAATCCACCTCTTAGTCTAAACCCTGATTGTTTTGATCTAGTCTGGAATCGAGACGATCTGTTCTGGTGTTTATTGAAGCTTTTGCCAAAATCAGCCTAAGATTCAACCTGCCTCTTCCCTCTAAACTCCTATCTGTACTCTCCCTGACCATCTTTTAAAAACTGCTCAATTTTGATTGAGGTTGTTTGTAGTTTCGTGAAACTACCCAAATTAGAAATAGCTAGCCTTGTTTTGATCTCCATGTTTAACCCGTCCTCAAACCGTCTATATTTGTCTTCCTAAGTTGGGATCGATGCAATTACATACCTCATTAACTCATTGAATCTTATCTCATACTCTGCCACTATGAGCCTGCCTTGCTTCAGATCCAAAAATTCTTTCATCTTTTTGTCCAGATAAATCTTAGGCATATAATTCTCTCGAAACACCCTCAAAAAATCTTCCCAAGTCAAACTAAAAGGTCTGGTGTTACTACCTGGAATAGTCTTCCACCACTGATATGCTGGACCTTGCAGTAATGAGATCACATAATCAAATCTTTCATCTGCCTCACAGTCCATCTGATCGAACACTCTTTCAGTTCTCTCTAACCACCCTTCTACCTCAACAGGATCCGTACTTCTGTAGAAGTCCACAGCCCCCAACTTTTTTAGCTTATTGTATCTTCTTTCTCGCCTCTCCAGAATTCTCAGAGTCATTTGTGCAAACTCATGTACAAGAGACTCCCTATTGACTCCTACAGATTCTATGTCAGCTGACTCTCTAACTTGATCTTCTATAGCAGATGACCTAAAACAAAAATAGTTGTG
>JAOTJB010111763.1:0-19836 GCA_027123815.1 Erythroxylum minutifolium | reverse complement strand
CTTCTTAAAAGCAAGACAACGTTTTTCCTCTTCCCATTTTACCCTTAATGAGTGCTAAAAGTCATCTTTGCCCTTCCTTTAATGCTTCTTGCCTTTTAACCTTAAGTAGCATGCTAAAATTGTCCTTTTACATTCTTACTTCTTTAATCTAATTAACTAATGAAAAAAATCCTACTAATACTGAAATAGTTAATTAACTCTAATAATTCTATCATGACCTCATAATTTATTCTAAGGAAAAAATTCAAATTCCATGCTTATTGTATAAACCATTATGCTTAATTCAACGAAAAATTTTCAGGGGCCAACATTTCTTCCCCTCTGAAAAGAATTTTGTCCTCGAAATTCTTACCTGAGTCCATGAAGAGATGTCGATACTTCTTCTTCATTGCTTCTAAAGGCTCCCATGTTGCCTCCTTCGTCGAATGGTTCTTCCATAAGACTTTAACTAGGTTTACAATCTTGTTTCTCAAAACCTTTTCCTTCGAATCTAGGATCTCTGCTGGTTACTGCTCATATGTCAAATCCTCCCTTAACTGAACCTCTGACGATTGAACTATGTGTGAAGGATCTGATCGGTACTTGCTCAACATCAATACATGGAAAACATTGTGAATCTTAGCTAATTCCGATGGCAAAGCTAATTTATAAACTAAAGGCCTAATCCTCTCAATAATCTCATAAGGGCCTATATATCTCGGACTAAGCTTGCCCTTCTTACCAAATCTCAAGACCCCCTTCCATGAAAAGCTCTAAGAAACACTTTGTCCCTAAATTTAAATTCCGTCTCTTTTCTATGTGCATCTGCATAGCTCTTCATCCTATCTTGAGCTGCTTTAAGTCTCTGTTTCACCAATTTAATCTTGTCAACTGTACCTTATACTAACTCAGGTCCTACAAGTCTCTTTTCGCCTTCCTCATCCCAAAAAATATGGATTTTGCACCTCCTACAATACAAAGCTTCATAAGGTGCCATTTGAATTCCTAAGTGATACGAATTATTGTAAGAAAATTCAATTAAAGGTAAATGGTCATCCCATGAGCCTTTAAAATCCATAACACAAGCTCTCAACGTTGCATCCAGAGTTTGTATTCTTCTCTCTAATTGTCCATCAGTCTGTGGATGGAAAGTCATATTAAAGTGCAACTTAGTTCTCAAAGCCTCTTATAAGTTTTCCCAAAACCTAGAGGTGAACCTGGGATCTCTATCTGAGACTATCGAACTTGGAATCCCATGAAGTTTGACTACCTCATCTATGTATTTCTTGACCAACACATTCAAAGAATCTGTCTGTTCAATTGGTAAGAAATGTGCTAACTTAGTTAGCCTATCAACAATTACCCATATTGCATCATGCTTTCTGCTAGTTCTTGGCAATCCAATCAAGAAATCCATCATAATCTTCTCCCATTTCCATTCAAGAATCGACAAAGGTTTAAGCTTGCTTGAAGGTGCTTGGTGCCCAGCCTTGACTTGCTGGCACACTAAGCATCTTTTAGTGTATTCTGCAACTTCTTTCTTTATTCCTTTCCACCGAAAATGTTCCTTCAAATCTCTATACATTCTCGTACGTTTTAGGTTCATTGTGTAAGGCATATTGTGTACCTCATTAAGAATTTCATTTTTCAGCTCTTACATATCAAGAATACATAGTCTGCTCCCTACCACCATCAATCCTTCTTCCTTTAACTCTATTTCAGAAGGTTTACCATTTTTAATCTCTTCTCTGAGCCAGCTCAAGAACTCATCCTGTTCTTGTAATTCCTTAATCTTTTCATTTAATACTGGCCTTACTCTAAAGTTTGCCAATATATAATTAGCTTCATCTTATCTCAATGTCACTCAGAGTTTGGCTATTTCCTTCAATATAGGAATATACACTATCTCCACATATGCCATAGTCGATTTTTACTCAGTGCATCCGCTACTACATTAGCCTTCCCTGGGTGACAATCAATCATTAAGTCATAATCCATTAACAGTTCTAACCATCTTCTCTGCCTCAAATTCAACTCTTTCTGGCTCATCAGATACTTAAGACTCTTATGGTCTGTAAATACCTTAGTAGTGACTCCATACAAATAGTGTCTCCATATTTTCAATGCAAAACTTATGGTAGCTAACTCCAAGTCATGCGTAAGATAATTCACCTCATAATGTTTCAATTGCCTAGAAGCATAAGCAATCACCCTATCTCCTTGCATCAACACACAGCCTAATCCCTTTCTTGAGGCATCACTGTACACTGTGTATCCATCACTACCTGAAGGCAAGGTCAAAATTGGTCCACTCGTCAATTTGTGCTTAAGCTCCTTAAAGCTCTTCTGACATTTATCTGTCCACACAAACTTCTAGTTCTTCCTTGTCAATTTGGGAAGTGGAGCTTATCTTCTTCCTTCTTCTAAAAAAAAAACTCTCTCTCCCCTTTCTCTCTTCTTTTTTGTTGTTTTCTTCTTTCTCTCCCTTGTTCACGTTTTTCTCCTTCTTAAAAGCAAGATAACATTTTTCCTCTTCCTATTTTACCCTTAATGAGTGCTAAAAGTCATCTTTTCCCTTTCTTTAATGCTTCTTGCCTTTTAACCTTAAATGGCATGCCAAAATTACCTTTACACATTCTTACTACTTTAATCTAATTAACCAATGTAATAAAATCCTACTAACACTAAAATAATTAATTAACTCCAATAATAATTCTGTCATGACCTTATAATTTATTCTAAGGCAAAAATTCAAATTCCATCCTTATTCTATAAACTAACATGCTTAATTCAACGAAAAATTTTCAGGGACCAACACACTTGGTTCTATAACTACCTCCCTCCTACGTTTTTCAAACTGACTCCCCATTTCTGCTTCCCTTATGTTGTTGTCCCATGTTATCCCTACATGACTCCAGCTGACACCCATCTCCAACGTTTCCTAATGATCATCCGTTGCTCCACATTTGTCGAACGATTGATGTTAGTGTCGCTAATGTCTGGTATCGTAAGCGATGTTGATGCCAGCGACACTAGCCAATGGCATAACAAGGCATCACTGATGCCACTCAGTGGTGTTAGGCGATGCCTTGTTTGTATGGAGGGGCAATAATCTCCCCTTTGAAACAATAGTACACTTGTTTGTGGGCAGAAACTAAATGCTTCAGATCTAAAGGCAAACAATAAGGGAAAAATATTATGGGCAGAATAGGTAGTATCATCCACAAAGAGCACAATCAAATTCAAATCTGAGTCATTTATAAGAGTAGAGAAAAGGAAAATTTGAAAAAAAAGGTAGTTAGATGAACATAAAATAAAGTATGCATGTCAAACAATTTCCAAAACATAAATGCAAGTCTCTAAAGAGCCATGTCGTGAAAAAACATTTGTTTGACATAGACAAATCAAATAGAAACAATTTGTAGCATCATATAAACATAGGCTTAGGTAATAACAGAGCACATGTGAATTAATATTTCAGAAATATTATTGTTAGGCCTCTTTTCCGGAGTCTAACTCGAGAGTTATAAAATGTGTGCATAACACTCTGTAGGGTTCTTATAACATCCCAAATATCCATAATTAAGCAGTTGATACTTGACAATCCATTGTTATGTTTATATTCTCAATCATCACCCTAAACATATCACTAATTTTATCTTTTATTTCCACATCAAACCAAGTACATTTCAAGCTCCATTCAAGCCTAAATATATCATAGGAAAGCATTAATAAGCCCACAACTTATAACTGTACATGATTTAGGACAAAAAGCATAACTTTCACTATGGGTGTTGGATCAAGGTCACTTAAGTACGATTTTGAAGAGAACTTCGATTTCTACAACTTCTGTGCAGACCTTAAAGAGAGATTTTATCATCTAAAGGGTTAAAATTTTTACAATTTTATAACTTTCTCTAGAATGTCTACTTAGTGGACATATGTCCCTCTAAATGGACATAAACTGAGTTGGAACTGGAATACCCGAAAAGGTCAGCCTAGCAAACATTTAGGGTCAAATTCTAGACTTCCAACTCTTATAAGTTACCTATAACCCCTCTTACGCATATCTATCATTTCCAGCTTATTTTCCTCATCATTTTCCCTTCATTATCACTTACATTTCAACTCAATATCATTAACAACAAAATCATGATCTATGTTTGGACGTCAACCTAAAAACGTGGCATTCAAACCTATACACATTCATCATAAATCCCTGTACATGATCAGATAAATACAACAACAACTATGTCAATACATTCTTTAATAATTCAACACTCATTTAACTCCCTTTATTTCCTTCATTTCATCTCTAACTTATCACACTAATTCTTCCCATTTCAAAACACCATAAAGCTCATTTTCTGTTAACTCAAGTAAAGAAAAAAGGTTATAATGTGTCCAGCATACACCCTGTGTGGAATCACTAACATGTAAAAAGCATATCTCTCAACTCTGAAATCCAAAAGTTACGAACTTTATACCAATGGAAAGCTAAAAGAATAAACTACATCTTCCAAGAAGAAACCCTGTCCAAATCAACCTAGATTAATTTAGTTTTTTTCCTGAAGCTACGGCACAAATTTTATCATTATGAATGCTTGAAAATACAATGCAAAGACTTGGAAAGTCATAAGTAAAACATAAATATATATTATTAACATTAAAAGAAACGAGTCTTACAAAGCTTTAATGGGCATTTGAAGACCCAAAATACATCACTGGAACTTATATTCCAAAATACAAAATATACATAAATAAGTAATACTTGAAATGCGGCTAAAGCCTTGTGTTTTCATAAACTAACTTAAATACAAAAATATGCAAACTTAGAGTGATGCCTTGACTCTCTATCACTCAATCTCTTGCTCTTCACCTGGAGATGGGGTGGAATGGGGTTAGCTTAAAAGCTCGTGGGTAACAAGTTTATAGTAGAGAAACAAGCAAAACCATTGAAAATATTCGTTGCTATAGTAAATTGCAATTGAATCCATAAAACACATATTTCTCAAATTCTCAAACTTGTCAAACAATTAACCAACAATATAAGTCATGTATTTCTCAACTTGTTAAACAATCATAAACACATAAGCAATCATCATGGTTTGAGTAGTCCATAAACATAATGGACCCCTTTGGGTAGTCCATAAACATAAGGAAGTTTTTACGAATCTCCAGTAATAATAGAATGGACACTTTGGGTAGTTTATAAACATAAGGGAGTTCTTACAAATCTCTAGTAATAACAGAGTGGACCCTTTTTGATTTGCCCATAAACACGAGGGAGTTCTTACGAATCTCTAAAAATAATAGAATGGACCCCTTTTGGTTAGCCCATAAACATAAGGGAGTTCTTGCAAATCTCCAGTAATAACATAATGGACCCCTTTTAAGTAGTCCTTAAACATGAGGGAGTCCATGAAGGAGCTCTATGCCACTAGCGGGCAGGTGGGAGAATCCTTTAACGTGGTTAACGTGCATGTGATATAACAGAATGAACCACCACAAGCCCACACAAACATGAATTTCATATCTTGTAATTATCTTTCACAAAAGGCACATTTTGAAAATATGATTTCCATAAGCATGATATTTTTCAAATATAATGTCCATCATCATTTCATAAATCACCATCAAGATTCATGTAGCAATTTCTTAAATCATTTAAGAAGCAATAAACGCAACATTTATAAAGCAATTGAAATCATTTAACTCTATTGATTTGGAAAAACACTCATGGTTCATTAACTCGACTATAAAAATGTAACCCACCTTGATTTCTTGCTTAAAAGTTTGCTTACAAATAACCCTCCTCTTGCTCTCTTCATTCCCTTTAACATTGACAAAAATCCAATTCAATAGGAATACAAATTGAGAACCCAAAAAGCATATTCACTAAAAATTGATTCTAGAATGCCCACACCCGTGTATTTCATAAGCTTCATGAACTAAAACCCTTCCAAAAATCTAAGGGATTAAATATAAGCTTACCTTGAATCTTCACCAAACAAAGAGATGTTTGGCTCAAATGGAAGCTCTTCTCTTCCTCTTTATGTTTCTCTT
This sequence comes from Erythroxylum minutifolium, assembly GCA_027123815.1. Classification (NCBI taxonomy): domain Eukaryota; kingdom Viridiplantae; phylum Streptophyta; class Magnoliopsida; order Malpighiales; family Erythroxylaceae; genus Erythroxylum; species Erythroxylum minutifolium. The sequence goes on along the minus strand of JAOTJB010111763.1, from coordinate 13,791 downwards.
CTTGAGCACCCTCAAAATTACTTTTGAAAGTTAAGAAGAGATGAAACCCTAACTTACTAGACCTTTTTCTCTCTAATTGCCAAAACTCTCTCCCCCTTTTCTCTCTTTCACATATTTCAGTTGTTCTCTTCCTTCAATTCACTTTTTTTTCTTCTAATATCCAAGACAACATTTCCCTCTTCCAATTCTACTATTAATAAGCTCTAAAAGTCCACTTTACTCTTCCTTTTATGCTTTATGGCTTTTATACTTAAGTGATATGCCAAACTTGCCCTCAATACATTCCTACTACTTTAATTTAACTAACCAGTGTAATGAAATCCTACTAATACTATAATAAACAATTAAACTCCAATAATAATTCTATCATGACATCATAATTCTATCATGACATCATAATTCATTTAAATCATACTTAACTCAACAAAAAAAATTAGGGTGCCAATATTTCTCCCTCTTTTAAAAGAATTTTGTCCTCAAAATTCTTACTTGAGTCATTGAAGAGGTGTGGATACTTCTCCTTCATGGCCTCCAAGGGCTCCGACATGGCCTCTTCCTTAGAATGATGTCTCCATAAAGACCTGACTTGTTCCTAAAGACCTTTTCTTTAGTGTCCAGAATCTCCACTAGAGTCTCCTCATAAGTTAGATCATCTCTCAACTGAAACTCAAGTGTCTGAATGATGTGGAAGGGATATGATCTATACCTCCTTAACATGGAAATATGAAAGACGTCATGTATCTGTGACAATTTTGGTTGCAGTGCTAATCTCATAGGGACTAATGTATCTTAGACTCAATTTTCCCTTTTTTCCAAACCTCATGACTCCTTTCCAAGGAGATGTCTTAAGAAAGACTTTATCACCAACTTCATACTCCATTTCCTTTCAATATGCATCAGTATAACTCTTCATTCTATCTTGAGTTGCTTTAAGCCTTTAATTAACTATATTGACCTTGTCAACTATCATCTGGAGTAAATCTCGTCCTATTAATTTCCTTTCTCCTTCTTCATCCGAGCATATAGGAATTCCACATCTTCTTCCATATAGTGCTTCATAAGGAGCCATTTGAATGCTTGAGTGGTACAAATTATTGTAAGCAAAATTGACCAATGGCAAGTGCTCATCCCAAGCACCTTTAAAATCCATCACACATGCCCTGAGCATTCCTTCAAGGGTTCAAATGGTCCTCTCAGATTGACCATCTGTTTGGGGATGGAAACTAGTGCTAAAATTTAACTTGGTCCCTAGAGTTTCTTGTATACTTTCCCAAAATCTCTAAGTAAATCCAACATCTCTATGAAAAATTATGGAGTTTGGAATCCCATATAGTCTTACTATCTCATCATTGTACTTCTTTGTTAGCATATACAGAGAATTAGTCTGTTTAATTGTTAGAAAATGGGTTGACTTCGTTAAATGGTCAATAATAACCCATATGGCTTCATGCTTCTTACTAGTCTTGGGCAAACCCATCAGAAAATCCATAGTTATCCTTTGCCACTTCCACTCAGGAATGGACAATGGCCTTAACTTGTATGAAGGTGCTTGGTGTTTAGTCTTGAATTGCTAATAGACTAGACACTTGCCTGCATATTCCGCTATATCCTTCTTTATGCCTCTCCACCAGTAATGCTTTTTCAAATCTCTATACATCCTAGTACTACCGGGGTATATAGCATAAGGCGTATTGTGTGCCTCGTTGAGTATCTCATCCTTTACCTCCTTGACATTCGAAATACAAAGTCTATTGCCTACGATCATAAGTCCATCATTCCTCATTTCCACTTCAAATTGCTTACCTTTTAAAATTTTTCTCAGAGCTTCTTTAAATTTGCATCTTGTTCTTGTAACTCCTTAACTTTCTCTCTGAGTATTGGTCTCACTCTGAAATTAGAAATAATGCAATCGGGTTCCTACTGTTTGAAACTTATTCTAAGCTTAGCCATATTTTTTAACAATGGTAGATAAATTGTTTGAACATGGGCTATAGAGGATTTCCTACTCAAGGTATAGGCCACTGCATTTGCCTGGCCTAGATGGTATTCAATCAACAAGTCATAATCCTTAAAAAACTTTAACCACCTTCTCTATCTCAAATTCAACTCTTTCTGGCTCAATAAGCACTTAAGAATTTTATGATTTGTAAAAACCCTCGTCTAAACTCCATACAAATAATATCTTCAGATTTTAAGGCAAAAATTATTTCTACTAATTCTAGATCATAGGTTGGGTAATTTAATTTATAAAGCTTTAGTTACCGCGAGGCATAAGCTATTACCTTGTCCCCTTGAATCAACACATAACCCAAACCCTTTCTTAAAGCATCATTATAAACTGTATAGCCCTCATCTCCTATGGAAAGGTTAAAATTGGAGCACTTGGGAATCTGTGCTTAAGCTCCTCAAAGCTCTTCTGACATTCATCACTCCAGATAAACTTCTAATTTTTCCTTAATAACTTGGCCATTAGAGTAGCTATTATGGAAAATCCTTCAATAAAAATCTTATAATATCCTGCCAAAGCCAGAAAGCTCTCATTTTTGCCACTGTATTTGGTGCATGCCATTTCATTACTGCTTCAATTTTCCCCAGATTGACATATACCCTATTCTTCAAAATTACGTGTCTAAGGAATACCACCTTATGAAGCCAAAATTCACACTTGCCAAATTTAGCATAAAGCTCCTTCTCCCTCAATGTTTGCAACACTATCCTAGATGTTCCTTATGGTCCTTTTAACTTTTGGAATAAACCAGAATGTCATCTATAAATACTATGACAAATTGGTCGAGATATTCCTTGAAGGCCCTATTTATGAGATCCATGAACACAACTGGAGTGTTGGTCAATCTAAATGGCATGACTAGGAACTCTTAATACCTATAACGTGTCCTAAAAGCTGTCTTATGTACATTAGATTTGCTGATTCTGAGGTGATTATAACCTAACCTGAGATCAAATTTAGAGAAGACCTTTGCTTCTTGCAACTGGTTGAAAAAATTATCGATTCATGGCAGAGGAAACTTGTTCTTAATTATCACCTTGATAAGCCTCCGGTAATCAATGCACATGTTCCATATTCTATCCTTCTTTTTAGCAAACTAAACCAGTGCCCCCATAGTGACGAACTTAGCCTTATATGCCCCTTCTCTAATAGTTCTGCCAACTGTTCCTTAAGCTCCTTCAGCTCAGCTAGAGCCATTCTATATGGGTGCAGTACCTGGAATCAGATTGATGGCAAATTCGATTTCCCTTGCTGGTGGCAAACCAGGTAAGTCTTCTAGAAACACATCTAAAAATTCCCTGACAATTGGAAAATCTTCTAACTTTCCTTCGTTCATCTTAGTGTCCACAACGTGTACTGAGAAGGCTTCACACCCTTCTCTCATCATCCTGTTAGCTAACAAACCTGAAATAATTCTTAATAATAGTGTTATTTTGTATCCCTTAAAAGTCAGCTTCTCACCCTTGCCAAGATCAAATTCTACCTCTTTGAGGCTACAATCTAACTTTGCATGATATTTCTCTAAGGTATCCTTTCTAAGCATAACATCTAGCCCCTTTAAATTTAAAAGTATTAAGTCCACTACTAGTTTAGCACCATCTATAAAGAGCTCACAATCTCTATATGACTTATTATCATATTCCTCCCTATAGAAGTAATAACAATCAATGGATTATCCAATGACACTAAATTAAGACCATGTAACGTCATGCTTGCAGAAATAAAAGAATGTGTGGAGTTAAAATCAATCAATAAATATACTTCTGAATCAAATAACCGAGCCATGTGCATAACAACTTTATGTGTGACATCTCTGATAATGGCAAACACCCTTGCCTGTGCCCCTTAGCCTTCATGTAGGAATAGCCTTCCTTTCTGCTCTAGAACTTCCCACCTCAGTGACTGGCTTGGTTCCTACTTTTTTAGCTCTCTTTGAAACTTCCGTCTGTGACCTATCTTGCTTTAGTGCTTGGGGACATTCCCTAACCATGTGTCCCTTCTCTCTGTATCAAAAACATACTCTAAGTAACCTGAAGCATTCTCCTCTGTGAAACTTCTCATAATGCTCACATTGGGGGTTTATACTCCTCTCCATCATTATGTTACCTCCTACAGTTGAGGCTTGCACTAAAGATACCTTGACTTGTTTATTCTTAGCAGAGCCGCTACTTCCCACTTTGCTCTGTATGTGGAAAGTCCTCATACTCCTCTCAAGTATGGGGGTACTTGTTCCCTTCTTGGAAGACTATTCTCGGTTCTTCCTTTTCCTGTTTCATTCGTACTTTATGTTTTCTAGTTTCTCAGCTTAGAGTGTAGCATCTACCAACAGTTGGTAGTCAGAAAAGTTGTGGATCAGTACTTTCTCTTTGATCTCTAAATGAAGTCCTCCGTTAAACTTACGACATTTATCCTCCTCATTCGCAACAACGTTAGCCGCTTACCTTAAAAGTTGGGTGAACTTCAGCTTATATTAACTCATACTCGTGTCCCTTTGCGTGAGATTTAGGAATTCTCTGGCCTTCTATTGGACATAGACTTTCGAGAAGTATTTCTTCCTAAAGGCTTCTAAAAACTTTCTCTATGACAATATCAGTAGTATGACCTGACTATGTGGCACTCATTCCCGCCAATGGAGTACATGCCCTTGCAGCAAACTCACTAAATAATCCAATTTCTCCTCATTTGAGCACTTTATCTGTAACAAGACTCTCTCTGTCCTTCTCAACTATGCCTCAGCCTCTTCAGGATTTGTAGTCCCATTAAAATCTATAGCCCCATACTTGCATAGCTTATCATACTGTCCACTCCTCTCTACTGGAGCTTGCATTGGAACTTATGGTACTTTACCTATATTATACGTGAAAGCCTGAGCAAAGGCTTGAAAGAAATGTGGATCCATAGGGTTACTTGGGTAATAAGAGGTGGAGGCCGTGGCACTTCATGTTGCATACTAGGTGCCTCAGAATCATGAGCAAAGTCTATCCCCGTATCTAGTAGGACATGAGATTTATCCGTACATCCTTGGCGAGAGTGAGATCGAGTTATAGCTCCTCGAGTTCTCTTTCGAGGAGGCATACTCACTCCTTCAATTAAAAAAACCATTTAAATTCTTTAGTTCATGTTTCATGTAAGGTTTAAACTAGCATGTGTGCATGTAAAACCTTCTTAAACCATGCTTCATATAAAACAATACAAAAACAATGCATGTTGTTTTTTTTAAAAAAATGTACGTTCATTTCAAACCTTAAAACTGCACATTTCATGCATAGGATACGAAACCTAAATGCTCCGATACCAAATAATGTTAGGCCCTGTTTTTTGAGTCTAACTGGAGAGTTATAAAACATGTGCGCAACACTCTATAGGGCTCTTATAACATCCTAAACATCCATAATTGAGCACTTGATATACAACAATCCATTCTTTTGTTTATATCCTCATTCATCACCCTAAACATATCACTCATTTTATCTCTTATTTTCACATAAAATCAAGTACATTTCAAGTTCCATTCAAGCCTAAATGTATCATAGGAAAGCATTGATAAGCCCACAATTTATAACTGTACATGACTTGGGACAAAAGGTATAACTTTAATTATGGACATCGGATCGAGGTCATTCTAGCACAGTTTCGAAGAGAACTTCGATTTCTATAACTTTTATGAAGACCTTGAAGAGAGATTTTGTCGTCTAAAGCATCAAAATTGTCACAATTTTATAACTGTCCTGAGAATGTCCATTTAGCAGACATACGTCCTTCCAAATAGACATAAACTGGGTTGGAATGCTGGAATACCCAAAAAAGTTCGCCCAGCATATGTGAAGTCTGCCCAACGGACATTTATGGACCAAATTCCAGACTTCCAACTCCTACAAGTTACCTATGACCCCTCTTATGCATATCTATCATTTCCAACTTGTTTTCCTCATCGTTTTCCCTTCATTATCACTTCAATTTCAACTTAATATCATTAACAACCAAATCACAATCAATGTTTGGTCATCAACCCAAAAACATAACATTTAAACCTATACACATTCATCATAAATTCCTGTACATGATCACGAAGATACAACATCAGCCATGTCAATACATTCTTCAATAATTCAACACACATTCAACTCCCTTTATCACCTTCATTTCATCTCTAACTTATAACACTAATTCTTCCTTTTTCAAAATACCATAGAACTCATTTTTTGTTAACTTAAGTAAAGAAAAAAGGCTTTAATGTGTCCAGCCTACACCCTATGCAGTATCACTAAATTGTGAAAAGCATATCTCTCAACTCCGAAATCCAAAAGTTACAAACTTTATATCAGTGGAAAGCTAAGAGAATAAACTACAACTTCCAAGAAGAAAACCATGTCCAAATCAGCCTTGAATAATACATTTTTTCATCTAAAGTCAAGACACAAATTTTACCCCTATGAATGCTTGAAAATGTAATGCGAAGTCTTGGATAGTCAAGAGCAAAAAATAAATATATTTCATTAACATGAAAAGAAAAGAGTCTTACAAAGCTTTAATGGGCATTTCAAGACCCGAAGTACATCGTTGGAACTTGTAATACAAAATACAAAATATACATGAATGAGTAATACTTGAAATGTGGCTGAAGCCTTGTGTTTTCATAAACTAACTTAAATCCAAAAATATGCAGACTTGGAGTGATGCCTTGACTCTTGATCTCTTACTCTTCACCTGAAGATGGGAACGAATGGGGGTGAACTTAAAACTCATGTGTAACAAGTTTATAGCGGAGAAACAAGCAAGACCATTGAAAATATTCATTGCCATAGTAAATTGAAATTGAATCTATAAAACACGTATGTCACAAATTCTCAAGCTTGTCAAACAATTAATCAACAACATAAGTTATTTATTTCTCAACTTGTCAAATAATCATAAACACATAAGCAATGATATTGGTTTGAGTAGTCTATAAAAAGAATGGATCCCTTTGGGTAGTCCACAAATATGAGGGAGTTCTTACGAATCTCCTGTAATAACAAAATGAGCCACTTTGGGTAGTCCATAAACATGAGGGAGTTCTTGCGAATCTCCACTAGTAATAGAATAGACCCCTTTTGGGTAGTCCAAAATATGAGGGAGTCCATTAAGGAGTTCCATGCCACTAGTGAGTAGGCAGGAGAAGCCTTTAACATGGTCAACGTGTACGTGACATAACAAAATGGACCACCACAAATCCACATAAACATGAATTCCATATCTTGTAAACATCTTGCACAAAAGGCACATTTTGAAAACATGATTTCCATAAACATTATATTTTTCAAATACAATTTCCATCATCATTTCATAAATCATCATCAAGATTCATTTACCAAATATGTAGCAATTTCTTAAATCATTTAAGAAGTAATAAATGCAACATTTATAAAGCAATTAAAATCATTTAACTATAATAATTTGGAAAAACACTCATGGCTCATTAACTCAACTATAAACATGTAACCCACCTTAACTCCTTGCTTAAAAACTTGATTAAAAATGACCCTCCTCTTGCCTCTCTTGATTCCTTTCAACATTGGCAAAAATCTAATTCAATAGGAATACAAATTCAGAACCCAAAAAGCATATTCACTAAAAATTGGTTCTAGAATACTCAAACCCATTTATTTCCTAAGCTTCATAAACCAAAGCCCTTCCAAAAATCCAAAGGATTAAACATAAGCTTACCTTGAATCTTAACTAAACAAAGAGATATTTAGCTCAAATGGAAGCTCTTCTCTTCCTCTTTCTTTTTCTCTTCTTAAATACCCTCAAAATCACTTTTGAAAGCTAAGAAAAGACGAAACCCTAACTTGCTTCTTCCTTTTTCTCTCTAGTTTCTGAAACTCCTCCCCCTTTTCTTGCTTTCACATATTTCACTTGTTCTCTCCCTTCAATTCACGTTTTTATTCTTCTAATAACCAAGAAAACATTTCCCTCTTCCAATTCTACACTTAGTGAGTGCTAAAAGTCTGTTTTACCCTTCCTTTTATGCTTCATGGAATACGTTCCTACTGCTCTAATTTAACTAACCAGTGTAATAAAATCCTATTAACACTGTAATAAATAATTATACTCCAACAATAGTTCTATCATGACCTCATAATTTATTTAGATCATGCTTAACTCAATAAAAAAATTCAGGGGACAACAATTGCACAATTGTAACTTTACACAGAGAAATACAGAAAATAATTTTCATAATGAGACAAGGACAGTCTTGAATAATATGCACATTGTAGTTCTTCAAACCTTAACATATTATCTCAATTAATCATAATCAAGCCTCTAATTCAAGATACACAATTGAAGGAGGCTCTGATACCACTATAGGAATCCAATCGTGATCAAATCACAAACGTAGTGGAAAATAAATTTTTTTATAGATTACGGGCGAATTCTAATAATTGAATAAAATTTAATAAAATGGAAAAATGAATTAGAATTGTACCTTGTTCGTCTTCCTGTTGAAAAACCTTTTCAATTGATCAATCACGAGTTGTTCAATTGTCCAATCTCTGATGGTATCCATAAAGCAATTCTTAAGAATGATTCGAAAGGAAGAAGACAAAAATGCTAGCTTTTTGATGTTGTTCCTTTATTTAAATATAAAAATCATTAAGATCTTTAGTTAAATTAAATTTCTTTAATTATAATTTTAATTATTTTTATTTTAATAAAATCAAATATCTCATATTTGATCCCAAAGTTTCTCAAACTTTATAATTAAGTCCAACATAATTAAATTTATTTTTCTTTCATAAATTTCTTTTTGATGTGTGACCGATTAGGTTCCTAATAAATTGGCAATGATTATAAATTACAGTTCTAATTCACAATTAGAATTAGATAAATTAAAATTACTTTTAATTTATCTTTAATTCTTCAATTAAATAATTCATAATCATAAATCATGGTTGATATCTAGCAATATGTCATGGTTACCCAAATATCAGGAATGTCAAAGTGATTGACTTAACTTCTCTATGCATGGTTATGATGTATAATTTACTCCTTTCATCATCCAGTATTCCAGTTTGACAGATTATGGATACAATGTCCACTCTTTTCATCCAATCATGTTTGTTCTTACTAATTAGTAATTGATTTATAATTGAAATTTGAAAACACCTTCTTCAAACGTCAATTCACTCTAGCAAGATAATTCTATAAATTATTACTAATCAAGAATAGTAGAATATTCTCTTTAATTACTTTAGAGTGACAAATCCTATATCGACTTACTCAACTATCTCCATTTGGTTCATACTATATCTAGTTACTACCGACTGAATTATCCTAGGACGATTCATAAGTAGTATCAAAATATAGTAATTCCTATACGAGATGCCTTGATAATCTCAAATCTGAGGACCAATTACACAACCATCATTATGAGATAATCCATAGACACATAAGTAATATTCCATTCGGAATTCTCATAATTGGGTCAGTTTAGTGACTTATTTCTAATAATCACCCACATATTAGTTTAAGTATCTCCATATTTTAATTTATGAGATCAATACTTTCTTCATAAAAAAGAAACATAATCTGTGCTAGTTTTGTCGTTTCAACAATATCCCGTTTTGATGAAACTATAACTAAGAACATTTAGGAATAATGTATAAGTGTAAATTGAATCTTATAATTATGATCTCATCATAATTTCAATTGTATAGTAACTATTCCAAAGATTTTACCTTTAGTATTAAAACATACAATGTTAATTAAATTACTACATAAAGATAAATAAAGACTTTTTATTGATTAAAATAATGTCATACATTAATTTGCACCCAATTGATTGGTTACAAGGGTATAATTAATATGGCTATGTAGCGGAAGCATTGGAATCAAAATTCCAACACCACGACATCCCCAAAAAATCTATAATCCATATGCATATATAAGAAAAATATGAGAACATGAAATTACAACATATGTACCTTACAAATGCTCCTCCTTTTTTAACTCATCTACTTGTTTGGATTATAGCAAACACCAAACACCTTTAACAGCCAGCGAAAAACATGCAAAGATGATGAAAAATTAGTGTGTAAAGGTGGTTAGAGGACCAAACAAGATGAATTCAAGTAGATGCTTAATTGAGAGTTAGATCATAAGCAAGTTACATGCAATTAAACTCACGCAACAATTGCATAAAAGTATGAACAAACGTCAAGATCACCCATGTCAACCTCCAGAACTCTTCTAGACTCTTTGCCTCTCAATTATGTTTGTTTTAGCTTAATTTTATGTGTACATAAATGAAAAACTCACTTATGTGCCACTTGTCATAAAGTGGGTCACGATTATGACCTATATGTCACAATTGTGACTTACTTAAAATGACAGTCGTGCATACTTTATATTTCATCTGATCTTTTATACGTTTGACCTTTAGGTTCTCGGTTATTTTGAGCACTTGAATTAACTCTTAATCCGAGCATATCATGAATGGTTTCATGTCACTTAAATTAACTTTTATTCCAAGAAAATCATGAAAGGGTTTATGATGCCAATTTACTAAAACATAAGTGAATTAACACATGAACTCTTTGGTAGTTAATTATCCGACTTACGAACCTTTTCATAGACAATTATCGTGCAATTCGTCCCTTCACCATCCTATACCCCACTTGGTTTGGAGTATGGGCTATGTGTTAACTCCCACTAGACTAACTATGTCACATTTAGTCCAAGTGATGTTAGTTTTTGTCTTAGGGATCTCATTACTCTATGTGTCATTGAATATTCTCTTTATGACATATAACTACTCTAGACAAAGACTAACAAGTAATGACCCTGATAAGAGGCTGTAAGTATCATCTCCTTCTATTAGGAGTGATGAATCCTTTATTAGCTACCCATTTACCTTCAAATACCAATAGTTTTACCTAATCACCATCCTATGAGCAAGCTGTTGGATCACCTATGGCTAAGGTATTCACAATATGTAGCATAATGGACCATACCATACAACAAAAGTATTACCGAAACTATACAACATGTACAGATTTACCTTTTGATGCAAATTGGTATTTTTTTTCAGATTTATAGATGTTGCAACACGTGAACATCCTCTACCGGTATCCACACAAGGATGAATGATTCGGGCAGTGGCTAATGTGTGCTAGCACGTTCAAAACACTTTTGAATACCGCACAATTTTTCTCTCAGAAGAAGAACGAACAGTTGGTGGCTAGAGTTTTCGTATATCCTCTAATAAGACATAGGTTCTCTATTTATAGAGAAACTCTAATCCCTATTCCTATTAGGAATAAGAATATCATAATCCTAAACCCATTAGGATTATGGAAGCCCAATAATTTCGACCCATATTATATCTTATATAATAAAAGCCGGACAACTTAATTCAATATAGCCCAATAAATATATACACATATATTTATTCAGTGCCTAATAAATTAGGCTCAAGAGAATAAGCCTAGATCACATCACTCTCTGTGTGCGACCCTGTATTCTTATTTGATGTTGGCAATGAGCTTAATATAAGCCCAGATCACATCACTCTCTGTGTGCGACCCTGTATTCTCATTTGATATTGGCAATGGGCTTGATCACACTTCAAGGACCCTAAGTCATAAGCGGCCTCTAGCAAGATAATATGGCTACCCAAATCAAATGAGGATCGGTAATTTGATTTAAATTGTAACCATGGTTATAAACTCAGTCCCTTTGTAACACGATATCAAGATTAATCATAAGGCATAGTATATGTCAACATTTGATTAATCATAGTTTCTTGATTCTCAAGTTGACTGACTATAATAAATGACATTGATGACACCTCATCAATTCATTTGAGCATGGCCATGCATTTCTTCAGTCATACTTGTCAAGAGGCCCAAATAATATCTCTCTCATTTGAGAGAGGTACAAATCTCATCTACGCCATTTATATACCTCTGCATGACTCATTTAATGTACAACATCGGACTACATGTTATCCTGTTAAAGATAACTTAGTCTAATGTCAAAACACTAAATTCCTCATGTAGGGAACCATGATGACTTCAAGTCAGAGGACTAAAGTCAAACTATATTGAGAATCACCAATGACATGAAACCATGTAGTGTTCTCTCTGTGGGTCTGTCCAATATATGTTCTCTAATATATATCTATGTTTCTGATTTGATAACTCATATCCATAATCAGTAAAATGTGATCATCAATCAGAACACATACTAGCCTTAATTCATTATCATTCCACCAATAACGATTGACCAGGGATAGTTTAGAATAGTATTATAATGCTTATGGTTTTACTATCAAGTCACATACTTGATGACATAAGCCTAATATTATTCATGGAATGTAAATCACATTATGTAAATAATATACATGCATATATAAAAGAATACCTCATAATATATTATTAATAAGTTAGAATGTCAGTATAAAATTCACATATGTCCATTAGCCTAGGGCACACTACTAATAAAAAAGTGGGATAGTCAGTTGACTTAGGATCTGTAGGAGTCAGGAGAGAGTCTTCGGTACCTCGACCTGAGGAAATGCCTCTTAGAGTTTCTGAGAGAAGGGAGAGGACATATGATAGGCTGCAAGTGGACGCAGGGGGCTGTGGAATTCTATGGCAGCATAGATCCTGCTGAGGCCAAGTGATGGTTAGAAAGGACGGAAAGAGTTTTTGATCAAATGGACAGCGAGTCGGATGAGAGGTTCGACTATGCAGTGTCCTTACTGCAGGGCCCAGCTTATCAGTGGTGGAAGACTGTCTTAGGCAGTACCACTAGGCCTTGCAACTTGAACTGGGGAGACTTTCTGAGGGTCTTTAAGGAGAATTACATGCCATATCTACTTGGACAGGAAGATGAAAGAGTTTCTAGATTTGAAGTAGGGTAGGATGTCAATGGCAGAATATAAGATCCAATTCAATGAGTTGATGGGATATGTTACTGTTTTGATTCCTACGGAAGAAGATAAGTGTAGGAGATTCGAAGATGGGTTGAACATGGAGATCAGGATAAGACTAAATATCTCTAACCTGAGTAGTTTCATTGAGTTGAGAGCTGCTTTGATCAAAATTGAGCAGCTAATGAGAGAGGGACAAGTAGAGTCTGGGCAAAGGTCTAGATTGAAGAGGTCTAGTAAGAGTCAGAGTAGTTATGTCAAACGATTTAGTAAGCACCAGAATAGGGCTTTCAGACCACTAGCTAGATCAAGGCAATCAGAATTCAGACAGAGGGGTAGTTTTGCACAGATTGGTAGTCAAAGAGGTACAATGCAGAGTCAGTTACCCCCTTGTGAGCATTGTAGGAAGAAGCACTGTGGAGAGTGCTAGACTTTATTAGGACCTTGTTTCTAATGTGGCTCTCTAGAGCATAGAATTAGAGATTGTCCTATCATTGCTAGAGCCCAGTTAGGTATGAGAGGGGGATCTGTGAGTGAAGCTACAATCCAGCAGAGTCGAGGTAGTAGGACTGGACAGAGAGGCCGTGGTAGAGGCAGAGTGAGCACATGGAGTCTTTCTATCGGGACTAAGGTGCGGAGTAGCTAACAGTAGTCTCAGGCTCGAGTCAATGCCATGACTAGGTTGGAGGCTCAGGATTCTCCAAATGTCGTTGCAGGTGCGCTACTTATTTATGATCATGAAGCATTTACATTGCTAGATCCAGAATCTATGCATTCATTCATCGCATCACATCTAGCATCTAGGCTGCATTATGATAGAAAGTTACTACAATATGGATTAGGGGTGAGTACACCAATAGGTAGT